>MU105648.1:631869-718695 GCA_012274485.2 Sinapis alba | reverse complement strand
CTTCATTCTCTCTTCACTTTCTTTAGCCAATACAAATCCGAAAAAATCATGTCTACTGGAAATTATTATCGGTCGTGGATGGATAAACCTCATTTGGATCCAAATACCAATTTGCTTACGGAAGAATACATAGAAGGTATTGGAGAATTCATGAGGTTGGTCCGACAACAACCGGAAGCAAAAACCGGTATGTTAAGATGTCCTTGCTCTTCCTGCAATAATAATAAGATTTTAAAGGAATAGGATGTTTGGACTCATTTATATATGAAAGGTTTTGCACGGAATTATAAGATTTTGTATCTTCATGGGGAAACTGATTGTTATGAATATGGTAGTACTAGCAAACCTCAACCTGTTGATAGGTTAGAAGAACCAAGAACATATATAGATTATGGTGTAGGTACTGAGCAGATGGTAAATGATCATTATAGATGGGAAGAACCCAATGTCGAATCGAGGAGATTTTTTGACATGTTGGATGCAGGAAAACAACCACTGTATAAAGGTTGTAGAGATGGTCATTCACCCTTATCATTTGCAACTAGATTGATGGGTATTAAAACAGATTATAATTTGGCTGAAGAATGTGTAGATGCGATTGCTGATTTTGTTAAAGGTGTTCTACCCGAAGATAATCTTGCACCGGGTTCATACTACGAGGTTCAGAAACCCGTAGCGGGTCTTAGTTTACCATATGAGGTGATAGATGTATGTATCGACAACTGCATGATCTATTGGAGAGTGGATGAAAACCGGGATAAATGCAAATTTTGTGGTAAACCTCGTTATCAGGAAACGAGGGGAAGAGTTCCGGTGCCATTCAAAAGGATGTGGTATTTGCCTTTGACAGAAAGATTGAAGAGATTACAGTCTGAACGCACAGCCAAACCAATGAGATGGCATGCAGAGCACATCACAGATGGTCAGATTAGACATCCTTCAGATGCAAAAGCTTGGAAACATTTCCAAGCAACATATCCAGAATTTGCCGAAGAGAGAAGAAATGTTTATCTTGGATTATGTACTGATGGTTTCAGCCCATTTGGAAAATATGGAAGACAATATTCTCTATGGCCAGTGATTGTGACACCGTACAACTTGCCACCAAATTTGTGCATGAGACAAGAGTTTTTGTTTCTCTCCATTCTCGTCCCTGGGCCAGAGCATCCTAAGAGATCATTAGATGTGTTTCTTCAGCCATTGATATATGAGTTGCAACAACTATGGGCGCATGGTTCTGAGACATACGATGTTTCGTGCAAAGAAAACTTTCAGATGCTGGCCGTACTTATGTGGACAATAAGTGATTTTCCAGCATACGAAATGTTATCTGGATGGTCAACACATGGGAGACTATCATGTCCATATTGTCAAGATAGCACAGATGCTTTCCAACTCAAGCACGGAAGGAAATCGTGTTGGTTTGACTGTCACAGAAGATTTCTACCACCTGATCATCCATATCGTAGGAGTAAGACTTTGTTTACGAAGAACAAAAAGGTGTTTGACAGTCCACCGGAAGAAGTTAGTGGTGAAGATTTGTGGAAACAGTTAAGAGATTTTGGTGCAGCAAGGACACCAGACGTAGGTGGACATGAAAATATTAGAGTCGATGCTGTTGGAGAACTACACAACTGGCACAAAAAGAGTATTTTCTGGGATCTGCCTTATTGGAAGGATCATCTCTTGCGGCATAATTTAGATGTCATGCATATTGAAAAGAACTTTTTCGACAACCTGATGAACACAATCCTAAACATCCAAGGGAAAACGAAGGATAATTTGAAGTCAAGACTGGATTTAGTCGATATTTGTGCTCGTTCTGAACTTCACGTTGATGAGAATGGTATGGCTCCTTTTCCCATATACCGGCTTGATGCTGCTGCAAAAGAGGAGTTTTTTGATTGGATTATAAATAAAGTAACATTTCCAGACGGTTATGCATCAAATCTGTGTAACTGTGTCGATAAAAGCGAAGGAAAGTTTACTGGTTTGAAGAGTCATGATTGTCATGTAATGATGCAGCGCCTCCTTCCGTTTGCTTTTTCAGGACTATTGCCGCGTAATGTTCATGAAGCAATTGCAGGTAACTTATATTTTAACTTTTTAATTTATTTATTATGTTTATACATGCTTATACTTATGGAATTTGTTTTCTTATATCTATGTAGGGATAAGTGCTTATTTCCGCGATTTATGCACTAGAGCAGTGACAGCAGAGGGTATTAATAATTTGAAGGCAAACATACCGGTCATCCTTTGCAACCTCGAGAAGATATTTCCTCCATCATTTTTTGATGTTATGGAACATCTAACCATTCATCTCGCAAGAGAATTGGAACTTGGTGGACCTGTTCAGTACCGATGGATGTATCTTTTTGAGCGTTATATGCATCATTTGAAGAAGAAGGTCAAAAATTTAAGCAAAGTGGAAGGATCTATAGTCGCACAAGTGATCAATGAAGAAACTTCAAGCTTTGCCGAAAACTATTTTCCATCAGAAGTGCATACCAAAAACCGAAGACCTGCTAGGCATGATGACGGAGGGCAAAGGGCCACATATTATGTTTACGTCCCAAACATCATTAGAGAAGTTGGACGACTTAGTGGAAAATCAACAAAGCGAAGACTTAATGAGAGAGAGCACGCTCATTTGCAAACATATTTGCTCACCAACTGTGAAGATGTTCTACAATATGAGAGGTAAACATAATAATTTTATTTAAATTGTTAAAATATTCAAAAAGTTTAATTTCAGATTATTAAAATAATTTTTTGTATAGTGTTTATATGGCAGAGTTGCGTTTCACTCATAGCCACGCCACTGAAGAGGAGCGTGAACAACTCAGACATAACAGATTTGTTGGATGGCTTCTTAATTATGTAAGTGTTTATATTTATATATATGTGTGTAAATAATTAGTTATATATGTAATGGAAAAATAGATCACTAACATGTTTCAAATTTATAGGTGACTGAAGGTATAGCCAGAGGTGTAGTGTTCGACGATTGGATATGCGAATTTGTGCGAGGACCAAACTATGTGGTCAAATAATATCCAAAATATTGTACTCGAGGATATGCATTCACAAAAAAAGGACATTCTAGAACAACTTTTGATGCTGGTGTTTCATCTTCATCTGGTGACGATGTATACTACGGCAACATCAAAGAAATTTTGGAAATTCAGTATCCTGGTATGGTTGGATTGCGGTGTATTGTATTCTGTTGTGATTGGTATGACAATACCCCAGACCGAGGAGTGAAAACTGACGCATTTGTTGTTACATCGGTTCATTCGCGAAGGAAGCTTCAATATTTTGATCCATTTATTCTTGCTTCGCAAGCTGATCAGGTAAGTAAATGATTTATTCATAAATATATAATTATATAATTATCATTTTATATATTAATAATATCAAAATTTTAATTTGTAGGTTTGCTACATCAGTTACCCTCGGGTTACATATAGAGATGATCCTTGGATTACTGTTACGTCAATCAACCCTAGAGGACGAGTGGATGGCAGTTCAGATAATGACCCATTACAACCAAATTCTACGAGCAACGTGAGTCCAGTTGAAGATTCAGGGAATGTCGATCTAGTTGTAGATTTTACCGAGTTTGGAGATGATGATGTTGTGCATTCGGAATCGGAGGCTGAAATTGGCGAGTTTGACGAAGATTCTGAAGATTCTACCAATTCGGAAGATTCTGAGTAGATTTACAAAATAATTTGTATTGCTTATAAGTTATATGTGCTTTTTATATTTATTAGAAAAGACAAAATGTTATTTTGGTTTTCTAAGTTATTTGTAGGAGTTTAAGAAGTTATTAGAAGTGTTTTAAAAGTTTTTAGGATATAAATTTCAGAAAAAAAAAACCTAAATAACATAAAGTGGTCGGAATTCGGTCGGACTTTTCCTACAATTTATTGACGAAACCGGGATTTAGCCTTGGTGTTGACTGTCGTCGGAATTCCGTATGAAATTTCCGACGGAATTCCAACGAAAACTTGGATAAACCTAATTCTCGTCGGAATTCCGTAGGAAATTCCCTACGAAATTCTGACGACTTTTACATTTATACATGTTTAAATCAATAGAAATGTTAAATTGGATATAAATATACATTTAAAACCACACATTAAGTGTTTTGCAACATTGATATTGATTTAAAACCACAAAAAAATCTTTAAATATATATGTCAACATATTCCTAACATTTATCAATGCAAAGTATATACTTACACAAACATATGAAGACAATCTAATATTATGAAAATAATTTTAGCTTACATTAATAACAATATTTTTTTAGATGTAATTCTCTCATTAGGTGTTTATTTATTACCAAAGTTTTGTATTGGTTCAACATAATTTAGTTTTTTAACCCTAAAACATATATCCAAGACATGTCGTCGGAATTTTCCGACGATATTCCGACGAGATTTATTTTACCCAATCAAAAGACATGCACCGAATATGTTCCTTTCGTCGGAAAGTCGTCGGACATTTCCGACGAGATTCCGACGAAAGGAGCATATTCGGTGCCTCGAAACTTGATTTATCCAATTTACTAAGATTTCCGATGACATTCCGACGACCCTACATAGGGTCGCCGGAATGTCGTCGGAAATGTTCATTTACCCGGGAAAAGAAAACGCCAAAAGTTTTTAATAAACCGCGTAAATTAAATACCGACGACATTCCGACGAAACCTGTTTCGTCGGTTTTTCTTTATATAAATATTTCCCCTTCTTTCTTCTTCCTCATTTCCGATTTCTTCTCTCAAAAACCTCCGATTTCTTGGCGATTTCCGGCAATTTCTGGCGATTTTCGGAGATTTTCGGCCCAAATCTCCCCAATTTCACTTACCTACAAGTAAACATGTAAGTTATATGTATATTTAGTTATATATTTGTTTGATTTAGTTTTAGATAATGATTTTAGTGATTTAGGTTGTGAATATCATAAATTACTTTAGTTTACATGGTGTTTTTGGTGATTCTAGTTTAGTTTATATATTAGTCTAGTTTTAGATGGTGATTTTGGTGTTTTTAGGGTTAATAAGTTAGGTTTTGTTAAGATTTTGATAATATGTTGTGGATGTAATTTTTTAGGCTTTATATAAAACGTTTTTGTGTTTAATATTTAGAATAAAAAATACTATTATATAATAAAATTATCTAAATAATTATTTTATATAATGAAAATCATTTTACTAATTTATTTGTAATATAAAAACGTTTAACTAAATATTATATATTATAAAAACGAATTAAACAATTTTTTATAATATATAAAAACGTTTAACTAAATTTTATATATTTTTAAAACGAATATACAATTTATTATATAATATATAAAAATGTTTCAGTAAATACTATATATTATTAAAACGTTTTTGCAATTTATTATAATATATAAAAACGTTTAACTAAATATTATATATTAAAAACATATTTTAACAATTTATTATAATATATGAAAACATTTATTAAATATTAAATATATAAAACATTTAAAACATAATTTTTACTAACATTTATACACATGTTACAAATATTATATATTTTAAAGCCGTTTTAAAAAAATATTAATGATTAACATAATTTTTTAATTAAAGAAATTATTATTTATTATGTTTTAGAGTTATTAGATATGTTTGTGTGTTTATTTGTAAATTAATATAATTATTTATTAAATTATTTTTTAATATTATTTCTGTTTTTTTGTAGGTCTGACGAGTCCGGTAGGTTATTACGCCGATCTGCACCTCGGGGTCGACTGAGTGCCGGGAACAGTTCACGTGCATCGGGTTCTTCACAGGAGCAAACGTCATTTCCTTTTGTTCCTGAGACAGCTCCATCTCCACCTCCGGTTACTCCGCTTGAGCCGGGTACCATGCCTGTTGAACTATTGGTTCAACAGCCTGGTCGAGAGCATCTCCGGGTCCTCCATCCCCATCCACGGGGAGAGACTACATGGTTAGTTTTTTCATTTTTTTAAACCATAATTTAGTTTATTTTTTAATTTATTTTTCTACCATTAACATTAACTTTATTTTTTTTTAAGGTTTAACAAATCGAGCAACGGCATTAGCAGGAGCATTAACCAAATGATGTACTTCATGCTCCGTAAGGGGTATCCGACGTATAGTGTAGTCCCTACCGAAGACCGTGAGTTGTGGTTTCGTCAGTTTGCGGTAATTGTTCTCTCTAATTTTTAAAATATTTTTTAAATTTAATTTTTTATTATTATTATGTATCTACTAATTATTAATGTTTTTTCAACAAGAATTCAATTGGGAGCCTAGGCACACAGAAACTGTTCGTCAGGCTTTCCACGAGAAGGCCATGGACTCGTATACGAAGCAGATATACGAGTGGAAGCAGCTATGGCTTAAGGGCAAGAGACCTAGATTCATCAACTTGACGGTTTGGCAAGAGTTGGAGGTGCATTGGACCCAGCAGTCGACTATCGACAAATCACTCAAAAATTCCGCCAACCGCAAGAGCGATCGTGGCGGAAAAGGTCTTTATGTCGACAACCTTGGTGCATGTAGTATGTCTTCTAAGGAAGACCAACTGGTAAGTTCTATATATATTAAATTTATTTTTTAATATATTTATTGAATAAATATTATTTGTAGGTTGCTGCGAATGACGGTAATCCCGTTGATCACGTCGACGTCATGAGAGAGGCATACACCAACAAGAAGACGGGCGAAATTCAGGATCCCGTAATGAGAGATGTTATAGAGTTGGTGCAAACCCAGAAAGATGCATTTCTAGCTTCTCAGCCTATTTCTTCTGATGACGATTGTTCGGTCGCTTCGACCAACTTGTCCCGACTTCGAATAAACCAAATGGTGGAAGCGGTAAGTTTAATATTTTACATATTTTATTACCATTTAGTCACGCATGTTTTATTTAAGTAATATTTTTTGTAGGCGGTTCCAAAGAGGAAAGGTCGTCTTGTTGGGTTGGCTCGTCGGGCTAGTTCATGTCCATCTTCTTCACAAGACTCGTATGCTGATCCTATGATTATGGAGCAGCTTCAAAACAAGGATGACCAGATCGTAGCTTTGGAGACGCAGAACACCACTATCTTTGCTGAATTGGCGGATCAGAAGAAGGTCAACCAAGATATATTGGAGAAGATGAGGCGTTTATTTCCTAATGATTTTTAAGTTTTTTCATTACAACTTTTAAATGTTTTTATTTGCAATTTTCAATAATGTAAGACTTTTTCATTTCTATAATATTTTTTTTTTATATTTCGGAATTTTTATTTTTTTTATTAATATTTTTTTTTATTATTAAAAAAACTCATATAAATCAAAATTCCGATGACCAAAAGGCGTCGGAAAATTCCGACGACTCTGTTTCATCGGAGAATTCCGACCACCGTTCGGTCGTCGGAAAGTCCTGACGAAACAGAGTCGTCGGAATTTTCCGACGCCTTTTGGTCATCGGAAAGTCCAGACGAAACAGAGTCGTCAGAATTTTCCGACGCCTTAGGGTTGTCGGAATTTTCCGACGACTCTGTTTCGTCGGGACTTTCCGACGACATCATTTCGTCGGAATATTTCGACGTCCCCATTTGGTCGGAAATTACTATTCCGATGACTGTTGTCGTCGGAAAGTCGTCGGTTTCCGTCGGAAATCGTCGGAATCTCCGACGATATTCCGACGAAATTTGTTTTTCCGACGAATTTATTCCGATGACCTTTTTTGTCGGAATGACGTCGGAATATCTATTCCGACGGAATACCGACGAATATGGCCGTAGGTATTTGCCTGTTTTCTTATAGTGTTAGGTTTAGTTTTTAGGGTTAATCTTTTTTTATTTAGTTTGAAAAACTGGTTTTAATTTTATAAATCATTTTTAATTTTCTAAACTAAATTTTGATATATTAAAATATTTATTTATTTCTCATTTTATTTGTATTTTTAATTTTTTTAATTTTTTGTTTATTAAATAGCATGTTTTAGTCATAGTTTATTTCATAACTAAAATAGCTAAGAATATTTGTAACTAAAACATAGCTTTTTTAACCACGAATCTGTCATGGTTCTATTGTGGCTTTTCAGCCACGATTATACACGATTTGAAATAGCTACAATCGCATAGCCACATTTTTGTTTTGGTGGCATTTCTTGACTACAATTTTATATAGCCACAAAATTTGATACTAGTAATATGGTCCCTTAGAAAAAAGATGGGTACAAGTGAACCACATTTTTTACATTTCATGTTATGTTATGTGATACTAAAATCATATGTTCGTACCAATTCTAAAATAGGTTTTCCACTATTGCAGATGACGCATGGCTAGAACTGAATATAAATGAGGGTAAATTTGTTTTAATTATTATAAAGCTAAATTTTGTGAACAACCTTACTGTTTTTTTTTTTTTGGCTTGAACAACCTTACTGTTTGCTGGGAAAAAAAATTTCTTAGTGTAACATACGACTCAAAGATACTCTTTCATGTATGAAGTTTGACTAAATAAATAAATTTATTTAAAATAATATATATATATATATATCTATATATATAAAGTACAGTTTGTTTCACTCCTAGGCTGTCCACATCACTAACTCGAGCTTTGTGGTGTCGACACATGTTTCGAATACCGGATTAAACTTAAAAAAATACAATTTGCACATCATGAGCTTTGAACCTGAGTTAGAATAGTAAATGTTCAACTACTTTTACCATTGGACCACTTCAATTTCTTTGTAAATACAATCGGCCTACGAATATATATATATATGATCTGTGTTTAATTTTTTTAAAAAAAAATCAAAATCAAAAATCAAACAAAAAAATAATAATTTCGGATAAATATTTGTATATTCAAACCGACATGAAACCGGTCGGAAACCAAAACATAAATCGATAAAATACTCATTGGATATATTTTCTAAATAATCCTGGTCTTCGTTTATTTCTCTGAAACGGTCTGAGTTATGATTTATTAGTGTTTAATCCTATTAATTCAATCAACCACGATGAAGTCGTGAATGCGTGATTTATATCGGTGAGTCAGTATTTTGCGAGTATAAATTGGTCAGTATTCTTCCTCTCAAAATCATCTTCTCTTTTATATCTCTTTTAGTATGTTTATCATTCTATCATCCTCGATGTTGTTTAAAATTAATATGGATCTTTATTGCAATGGATTTAACGCTTGAAAATACAATCTATGATGTTTTATGGACAATTTTGTTTTTATCACATAACCCAAACTGCAAGTATTAAATTGAACTTGTAGAAAATTAAAAAAACTGATATAAAATCAACTTGTAGAAAATTATTTCTTTTGGTTGAGATATATTAAATCAACTTGTAGAAAATTAAAAAAAAAACTGATATAAAATTGTATAATGATCAAAAAAAACAAACAGAATTCATATATTAAAGTGATTTGTTTTTTTTTTCTTTTATATTCTTCTTTGTTTCCATTTAGATTATGTTGTAATTAGATTTTGATTAATTTTGTTTTTGTTTTCTTTTTTGGGTCAAAATTCTTTTTTGTGTTTAATTGAGTTTTTAAATTGTTAATTTATAAAGTAGGGGTAGATTAGGGGTTTTAGAAAATATTATACTAAAGTGACTAATTTAGGTTGGTTTTATACTAGGGTCTTTATACTAAGAGGACAAAGAGTGTTTTTTTTTTGTTCTATTTTGGCAAATTTCCCAATAAATAATCCTTATTAATTTAAATCATGATTTGAAAAAAAATTGAAAACAAATTAACTTCCATCAAAATTTTAGCCTGACATTATATTTATATTTGCTACATGAAGAATTTGTCAAATCTGACTCACCCCCATAGCTACAGGAAAAGGTATGTATGTTTTTAATATATTTTCTTCATGTCTTTTAGTTTGTTTTTAGTGTTTTAAACTTGCATCGTAATATGATAAGTAAGAATCCATTTGAACGTTGAAATATAACTAGAAATTAAAAAAAGAAATTGAACAAAATCAAAATTCTTTTTATACTTCATTATTCAAATATAATATTTTCGTACAAAACTGGAACTCATATGTTCATAATTTCAGTTTGACTCGCAGATCGATTTTCTCTATTTTATATAGATTGATCTTATATAGACAGGAAAAGGTTCTCAAATATAAGCATAACAACCCAAATATTATCTTTTTTTTTTCTAAAGAATGCCTACACTATTTTTGTTTATACTCATTTCATACATAAAATCAGTGTTCAAAACATTGCTACACTCTCATTAGGCGCTTTGTCATGAGTTTTTATAATTAGTCTTCATATAAAATAGGTATGAATATATAAATTGTTTATATGTTGGTTATCTATATAGACTTATTTTACTTCAGCTTGCCATTTGTTGTTCATTATGTGAACCATTTTGATTTCAATATCTAATGGAAGACGTCAGACCATTAACACCAGTTAAGGCTCCAGAAGATAATACAAGAACTATGTCTGGTGGGGACAAGACAGAGTTAACTCCTGCTTTGGAAGCTTCCTCGTCGACTCTCCTAGATACGAAAGATGTCAACCCATTGACACTGGTCGCTGGTAGTGAAGATGATAGGAAACTGGATATGCAAACACAACTTGGTGTAACTATGGTTGATGTGCACTTATGGCTTCTAATGAAGATACAAAGGAGAAACCTCTAGTGGCAATATTCCTAATCCTCCTTTGATGAAGCTAAATACAAGATGTAAGCAGAAAGCATGTTGTGGAACTTCTTCTGGTTATAGAAAGAGATTATAACATAAAAAAGTAGCCCCAGAAGTAAGGCAAAATGCTACCTCTTTTGCTGCTACTGAAAACGAAAAAAATCCAATATGGTTTACATTACTCGCTTTACAGGATTAGTAAGACTTTTTACCTCTTCTCTTGTCTTTTCGTTGTTTAACTCTACGACTTATACTAACACATGATCTTGCTTGTTTTTCAGAGATAGTGATACGCCATTGCCTCAAATCCCCAGTCGTTACTTAAGGGTTAAGTATGGTCACATGTTCATCTTATTGTATTGATCAATATTTTTTCCTTAATTTCAGTTACAGTAATTTGACTGATGATTCTTTTCTTGATGATCTTGTTCTCAGAGACTGTATATTACATGTTTCATATATTCAAAAGTACCCTGCAATGAAACTAAATCTTGAAAGCGAGAAGAGGTGCTTTCTGTTTATTTCTCCTCTTTCTAAAACTTCTTAGTTTTATTATACTGAATAGTCAATAAGAGATAAACCCAATTTTAGGGTTTGTGGATTTCAGGTAGAGTTATACTTGAGGAGTCTGCCTTTGGATCCATCGATGTTGTTGTCTGACTTATTAGGAAAATGGATCGCGACTGCAAGTCCTCAAACAGTAACAACAAGGATGGGAGCTTCAGGCGCTAATACCAGTGAAACTTAAACATACAATGTATCCAACATGTAACATTTTGTGTGTTTCTACTTTGACTCACTAAATCACACCCTCGTGGTTAACTAAAAAGAAAAGAAATTCTGATCAACTTGACCGAATCGTCATGCGCTTGACTTCAAGAGAGACCAGGAAATGGAAAGTTAAAAACTTAGTCTCCATGACATGAGTTTAAAGGTTGACATGGTATTACTTTACCCCCATTTACAGATTGGATAACGAGCACTCCATTTTGAATCCAAAGAATCAAGATCACAATCTATGAAGGAAATTCAGATCCTGAAAATCATATAACCACTTTCTGTATAATAATGGAATTAACTTGTTTTCTTTTTCAAAAAAAACAACAACATGCTAGATTATATCCAATTCTTTGTAAACAACACGCTAGATTATATCTATTTCTTTGTAGAGACAAACGGTATTGCAAATAACTTATTTTCTCACATTGAGTTCCATTGACGACATATAACGTGAACCATTATTCTATGTTAATCTAATAAGGTGCATCTAACACGGTAACACCTACTTCTGCACGATAACACAAAGTTCTAAAGAATCTATACGTTCTTTCATGGAACGGTTCAAACCATAGTCTAGCATATTTTGATAACAAATGATGTGGCCATGTTCAGTATTACTATGTTCGCAATACGCAACCACAGCCTGAATAACCATTGAGTAAATAATATTGTAATGCTGAAGCCGGAAATTCACAGTCTAACTGCTATTACGACACACCAAGGCCCCAATACTCTGGTTGTTGTTAGCTACAAGAGTTCATGCTCTCTAAAAACCAAAAAGGTGAGATAAAAGTTGGAACTCGACAATATGAAACCACCAAACAACTTAGAATGAATTAATGCTTATAATTTCAATCCTAACAAAGAGGAAGACTGTAGCACTTTTGTGTTGCTAGTGGAACTGACCAGATAACCTGATAGGGTATATAAGAAAAAGAGGAAGAACATTGTATGCCAGACAACCAATATCGAGTAGAGGTTACCCGGCGTCTGGACACTAATATTGATCCACAGCGAGAAAATGACTGTCAAAATCATGTAATCCAAGCTAAAACTGAACAAAAAAAGGTAATATGATTAAAAAAGTCTCCATCGTGTAACAACACAATCCAGTTAATCAAGGGAAATACAAAAGACATTTAAGACACACAAATGATCTTACAGTGTGTATGAGGATCCCTAATAGTTCTGAGATACAGTGAAAAATAGTATTTATGATTTTGATCATAGGGTGTTAGCACTACGAAAGTGGGTTAGCTCTACTATTTTGATTTGATTTCGAGACGTCGTTGTAATTTGGTTCCATGTATATTGTTGTATGATGAATGCTGAAAAGAGATCCCTGAAAATTCCATTGCCCAGTGCTTCTTTTAGTTATTTACAAACTTATTTAATTGCCTCGTGTTTGCTTGTTCTCTGCTTTATTGAATTTAGAAACCGAAAACCAAACAAACAATCTCTTTTATCGCTTTAGCTAGTAACTTGTTTGCTACTCTATATGTGGTCATTGGTCCTTGTGGATTCGATCATGTATTACTACTTCGTACTTCATTGTGCACTTCCAGTTAGATAATTGGGTTAAAACCTGACCTATCAAGTTTTTAGCGCCATTGTTGGAGATCAATTGTCCACCATAGAGTTAAAGGTCAGTTTCAGACTATTGCATTTAATTTTATCTTGTTTAACATTCCTTCTTTCTCTTTGTTTGCTCTCAGGTGCATGAGCAGATTTCATATTAGGACGCAAGGATCATCGAACTTAATACCTTTGGAGTAGAGCTTGGTCTCCTAGAGAGACAGAGGAAAAAAGGACATGTAGCTGTTGAGGAAATTGAACAACTTGAAGTGGTTGAGATGGCTGAAAACCAAAACAACCAGTTTCAGGATAATCCTCAGGATCAGCAGGATAACAACAGTTGCAAGAATTTACCTCCCGTGGGTAGACAAGATGGCAACAATGCTGGTAACAATTAGCAGCTTGGTGTAGCTGTCAGACAACCGGCTGAAAACCAGGGGATAACTAGGATGACACTTGCGCATTATGACACCCATGATGCTTTTTATACGGGTCGTGTTGGGATTCACCCACCTCCTATTGAGAAGAGAGACTTTGAAATCAAGACTGGTCTCATTAACATGGTGCAGCAGGACAAGTTTTATGGGCTTCCTTCTGAGAACCCAATGTATCATCTTGAGCATTTTGAGTCGATCTGCAACACCAGCAGGCATAATGGAGTTCCTGAAGGTACTCTGAAGTGCAGAATTTTCCCTTTATCCTTGGCTAATAAGGTTGTCAGATGATTAAAGTCTTTAGCACTAGGTTTTCTTACTACTTGGGGGGAGATAAAATCTGCTTTTCTAGGATATTTCTTCATTAAGTCTAGGTCCATATATATGAGAAGCAAGATTGGAGATTTTCAGCAGCTTTGTTCTGAGAGTTTTCATGTGGCTTGAGAGCGCTTCAAGGAGTACATACTGGACTTCCCTCTCCATGGTTACACTGATGTGAACCTGCTGAACATCTTCTACAATGGGGTCAATGAGAACCATCAGAACGCCGTGGACACTGATAGTAATGGCGATTTCATGAACAAGACAGTGGAAGAAGCTTACATCTTGATAGACAACCTGTCATCTAGTCAAGCAAACCACAGATCAGTGTTTGATAGTCTCAAGAAAAATTATGGGTTTGACTCTCAGAAGATTAAAGAATTGAATTCTAAGATCAAGATACTTATGAAGAGAGATCAGAAGTCAGTTCATTTTGTGGGAGATCAGAGTGATTAGGTTAACCATGAGCTTACTGCTGATAATTCAAATGATCAGGCTGATTTGAACTACATTGGTGGTCAAGGGAACTACAACAAAGGGTTCAATCAGAATTTCAAGAATCATAACCAGAAAAATCTGCTATCTTACTAGATCAACAATGTGGCGAATCCACAAGATCAGGTTTATCCTCAGAAAGATAATATGCATAACCAGAACTAGAACCAGAGTTTTCTCAACCAGGAATTTCAGAATAAAAATCAGTACCAAGCGAACAATTATGGTTTTCAGCAGAAAAAAACAATACAACAATTTCCACAATCAAGGGAATGCTTCTTTATCTCAGTCTCCTCAAGACAGTGAAATTAAGCAGATGATGCGAATGGTGCTAGAGGTTCAGAAGAAGAGCACCTCAAAAATTAACAACAGAGTGGACAACATGTATGGAGAATTGTATGGGAAGTTCGAGACTTTGAGCACCCATATGAAGCTGTTGGAAATATAAGTCGCTCATACTTCATCTAGCAGCAGAACACCGACAAGAACTCTACCAGGGAAGTCCGAGAGGAATCCCAAGGAGTTTGTGAATGAAATTACAATGAATAGTGGAAAACAGTTGAAAATTTGGCACAAATGCCGATCGATCGATCTGGAAAAGGTGGTATCGACAAATCTTCGTAGGAGATCAAACGATCCAAGGGTAAGCCGATCACACGATTTGAGAATGAGAGTGATCAGGCTGAGGATAACATGATCGAACTATCAAAGATAAGGATCAAACGATCTGGTGATGATAGATCGAATGATCCATGTCAGGCAGAACCCAAAGCTTCGTCTGTTGATGATGAGGCTTCTGTTGAACCTGAAGACGTGTATGTGCCACCTCCTGCTTATGTTCCAAAGGCTCCATATCCAACGATACCAAAGCAGAAGATAAAGGAACAGGAGTAT
This sequence comes from Sinapis alba, assembly GCA_012274485.2. Classification (NCBI taxonomy): domain Eukaryota; kingdom Viridiplantae; phylum Streptophyta; class Magnoliopsida; order Brassicales; family Brassicaceae; genus Sinapis; species Sinapis alba. The sequence continues at coordinate 703,513 of MU105648.1, read as the reverse complement.
GAAAAACTCAAAAATCTTGTGGAAGAGCTACATGTGAGATTATCTTTTGTTGAAGATGTTAAGATGGTGCCTTCTGTGAAGAGGTACATTAAGGTAATTAGTACAGATAAGCTGAGTTTGGAGCGAGGAGTGTTGATGCTTACTGAAGAGTGCAGTGCAGTTCTTCAAAATATTATGCCTGAAAAGCGTGAAGACCCTGGACCATTTCTTTTACCTTGCCATATTGGGTCTCTGGCATTTGTGAGGAGTCTTTGCGATTTGGTTCAGGAGTGAGTCTTATGCCTCTTTCTGTTTTTGAGAGGTTGGGTATGAGGAACTACAAACCTACTAGTATATCTTTGGTACTTGTTGTAGATGGTCAGTAGGCTAGTTGGTGTGCTGGAAAACATCCATGTTGGAGTTGGAAAGGGTATGTGCTTACTGCATACCCTTACTGATTTTGTAGTTCTGAAGTTAGAGGAAGAACCTAAAGATCCTCTCATTCTAGGTAGGACTTTCTTAGCTACTCTTGGAGCCCTAATTAATGTGCAGAATGCATAGATACACTTGCGTCTAGGTGACTTGGCAATGAAATTTAACTTGGATAAGATGCTGAAAAAAAACCAACCATTAATGGACATACTTTCTGGATTGATACTTTCAATGAGTTGGTAGAGTAATCAGTGGAAGAGTTTAACACAGAAGATCCTCTGCAGATTGCATTGACTCATGTTGAGAGTGAGTTTGGTTTCATGAATAAAGCTGCGACAGGGTTTGTTGAGATTCTGAATTATCACCGTGTATAGAGAAACATGTGGCTTTTCTCAGCCTTGAGGAGTCAAGCTCGGATAAGACAGCCACTGCATCTTCTCCGCAGTCAGATTGGAGCGAACTGAAAGCTTGAAAGATAAAACTTAAAACTCTCCCAACTGGGTTAATGTATGCATTCTTAGGACATAAATCTACATATCTTGTGACTATTTATGCTAACTTGAATAATGTTGAGACCACCTTGCTTCTTTTAAAATTGTGAAAGTATAGAAAAGCATTTGGGTAATTTTTAGATGATATTATATGTATTTCTCTAGATCTTTGTATGCACATGATCCACTTGGAAAATGAGTCAAATATATCTATTGAGCATTAGAGAAGGTTGAATCTTAAACTGATGGAGGTTGTAAAAAAAAAAGATTCTAAAGTTGTTGGGTCCAGGTGTGACTTATCCCATACCAGACAGCACTTAAGTCAGTCCGGTTCATATGGTTCCTAAGAAGGGTGGCATCACTGTTGTCACAAATGAGAAGAAGGAGCTGATTCCTACCAGAACCATCACATGGCACATGATGTGCATCGATTAAAGGAAGCTGAATTCAGCCACCATGAAGGATCATTTCCCTCTTCCCTTCATTGATCAGATGCTAGAAAGGCTTGTCAACCACCTTTACTACTGTTTTTTTTATGGCTACTCTGTTTTTTTATATCCTTATTCATCCAGAGGATCAAGAGAAGACTACATTCACCTGTCCATATGTACTTCTGCCTATAGAACAATGCTTTTTGGGTTGTGCAATGCGCCTGCTACTTTCCAGAGTGTATGATGTCCATCTTCACAAATCTCATTGACGACATGAAGGTTTTTATGGATGACTTTTCGGTTTATGGTTTTGGGAAGTTAACTTAAACATCACACAAATTAGGACAAATGACTAGAACCATATAATTTTTTTTTTTATTACTGTTATTTTTAATGTCAAGTGTGACCCTTTATTACATTGTGACAAAAAAATGTATTTACAAAAATGTCATTACTTTTTAATGACACATAAGCAAAAAACCGGCGCCGTATTGGAAATCGCTTACGTGTTTTAATGAAATCAGCCGTAAAGAGCTACGGCGATAATGACGGCTGAGTTATGTTTATGTTGTGGCTGAGTTAAACAACGTTGCGGATTTATGTTATATTGGCTGACTTAAGAACATAAGTCAGCCGTACGTGACAACTAATTTACATAAATGAGGCTGAGTTATGAGATAACGGTTGACTTCTGAACAGAAGTTATGGCTTATTTATACATCGACAGGTTGATTTATCGTAAATCAGGCTGAGTTATAGTAAAGACACGGCTGAGTTAATGATCAGCGGCTGACTGACTTATTAAAATTACAGCTGACTTATGGTAGGTAGTTACAGCTGAGTTATGTTTTATTAGCCATAATAGTATGTATTAACAATAAGCTCCGCCTAATTATGTCTGACTTTTTAGCGAAAGATTAATTACTAGAATATTATTCATTTGACGGTCGATTTACTTGATGATATGGCTGACTTAATAATTTCCAGCCTAATTACGGCTGATTTATTAACAAAAAATTAATTACTAAAATAACATTCACATTGCGGTTGATCTATGATGTATTCGATGGCTGACTTATTTTAGGTTGTGTTATGTGTTCTTTTGGCGGCTGAGTTATTGATTTTCCATGTCATCAGTTTGATTTTCCATGTCAGCAACTCTCATTTGCCATGTCACTACTAACTTTACAATAGTCAAATCAGGGTTTATATGACATACGCCATGTCTTGTTCTTCATCTTCTTCATCTATCTTTTTCATTATTGTTCTTTTCATTCATCTTTATGTGAGATCTTATGGATCCAGTAATTATTGTTTTCGGTAACTGGGTTAAGAAAATTAGATATGTATTCACTGTTGACAGTAGAGGATGTATAGTTTTGCATATGGATGAGAATACAACACATGACGAACTCGTTAAGTCGGTATACGATGATTACAAATTGAACGAGTCGAGCCATCAGATTCAGCTGAGTTACAGGTTCTCGAATAAAGTTTTGAAAACAATGGCGCATGATATTCCACCAGTTTACCTCTCCAATAGTCGACAATTGATAGGTTTTCTAAACGTAAGGAAAATCGAACAGCTACGTCTCTGTGTGGAGATTATGGAGAAAAGAGAAAGCGAAATTACTCATAATTAGGGAGCAAGAGAGAAGCGTAAAAGTTTATTCAGTTTTTCATCAAAATTTGAATTTAGATACGAAAAGTATGATGGTTTCAGTTTGGAGGAGAAACGCGACGACAGAGACAGTGATTGCTCTAGTAATTTGGAAGGAAAAAAATATAAAGTAGGCAAAGAAGACAAAGTAGATAGAGAAGATGAAGTAGTCGCAGAAGACAAAGAAGATGATGAATTTGAAAGAAGATTTGATATGTTTAATGACTCGGATTTGCGTCATCTGAAGATGATAAGTTCAGCGCATACAGTGAGTCTCCGGAACAAGATGAAGATTCACCAACACTATCTTCTAAAGGAGAACTCACAACTTGTCGATGAGCGGATCTAAAGGGAATCCAGGGGTTCTAAGTCTGGAGATGTCTTCGCTAAACCTTGCAGTAGGGAAACGATGCGAGAGTAAAGTCGATTTGGAGAGACGGCTGAAACTTCTTATGTTTAGGGATCAATTTGATTTTGATGTAGACGTATCCAACTCGGATACACTCATTGTTAAGTGTTGGGTTTATAGATGTCTCTGGAGAGTTTGTGCTTCTACACAAGGGGATTCCAAGGCATTTTATGTTTGTATTTACGTTTTGGATCATACATGTTTTGTAATTGATCGTTCTAATCGATCTTGACAAGCAACACCAGATATTGTAGGAGAGTTGTACAGAGATTTTCTCGGTAACGTTAGTCCGTCCATTCAACCTAGAAGTGTCCGAATAGCTATCAATAAGGAGTTTGGTGTAAAGGTAATTATTTTGTTCAGGTTGAGTTATATAAATGTTAGGGTTGAGTTATTTTTACTTTACGGCTGAGTTTTATTTAACAATAGGACTGGTTATTAAAACGACACGGCTGAGTTATATAGACATAACAGCTGGGTTATTTAAGAGATACAGCTGAGTTATATAGACATAACAACTGAGTTTTTTAAAACATATGGCTGAGTTATACAGACATAACGGCTGACTTATTTAACAGATACAACTGAGTTATATAGACATAACGGTTGGGGATTTTAAAAGATACGACCAAGTTATATAGACAAAACGGCTGAGTTTTTTAAACGATAGGGCTGACTGTATAATCACTTTTGCCCTACACCGAACGAATGACAGCTCGAAAACGCGTCACTTTTGTTCGGCTTCAAGTGGATGACAATACGTCACTTCCGCCATGTTGCCGAATGACTAAAAGCCATTTGGCCAGAATCAAACTACGATCGGCTTGATCCCCACGCGGGTACGTAAGCAACCTGTTACCAGGCTCAGCCAAAAAAAAACAATATATGTATATAAGCCGGGTGATTGTACAGTCACTCTCGTCCCATTTTGAATGTATGATAACTCGAACACGCGTCACTTTCGTTCGGCTTCAAGCGGATGAAAACATGTCACTTCTACCCTGTCGCCGAGTGGTTAAACTTTCATCAATATCGCCTCGGCGGTTATGCGACAAACGACTAAAAGCCACTCGACCAAAATTAATCTATGATTGATGATTTCGCGAAAATGCACAAACGCCGGAAGGCTCTCCAGCTGATTCAACCAACTGGTCAATCGTCTCAACCTCTGTCTTCGGACGCTCATCAAGGAAGGACTAACCAGCCCCTTCTTCGGCCTCCGCGTTCACCCAACATCAGGCAAGCAACAACACGACGTCATTTCCGCTCAACGCCAGGTGAACGACCCCGATCGTTTTCACACCGTTGGAGCAACGCGACAATAATTACGATAACTGAGTATCTTCATCGATCAGGAGACCGAGTTTATCGAATGAAAATCAGGCGGCCGCGTCACAAACGGTCACACCTCTCCGAGGAACATCCAAAGAAAGACAGCGCATCATTCTCGATTAGATCCGGGCGAATGATAACATCACTACTGCCCCAACACTGAGTAACCTGTCGCCATGTCCCATTCGTTCGACGCATTATTCTCCCCGGACAAACATTGTGACCAAGAACGAGTCGCTTTCGTGATCCTCGAAAAAGCAGGTCGTCTCACCCCTAACAACCAATAGGCATACCCGCCCTCTGAGCGATCGGACAGCGTCTGATATCACGTCTGAGAAGGTTAGGCACGAGTCTACAATCGTTATCTCCTGAAGAGACGCGGGATTAAAAGTTGAGCAAATGGCTAGTTAATCAGTCGAAAAGGAACAAATTTTGATTATATTAAAAGAAAGACGGCGTTACAAGAACCTGCTAACAGGTTAACGTTCACAAAGGACAAGACAAGGCTGAGCGAAATTTAAAAAAAAAAAAAAAAAAAACGAAACAAACAAAGGAAGGCAAACAACAACAAACAACAAAGAAAGGCAAACAACAACAACACACGGGATCAGTATTCAGCCTGTAAATCTGGAAAGGAGACTTCAACAGAGGGCAGCAGAGGCTGGCGCTCGATGACTCCAGAGTCACCAAGGGGAGCAGCCCCCGATCGAGCGGTGGTGCTTGAACCGATCGAGCGGTGGTGCTTGAACCCGAAGGAGCGATGTCATCATTGGGGGGAGATCAAAGAGACGCCACAGCAGCAGAGTCAACCGCTCCTAAGTTTGACCCAAATTGGTCAAAACCATGAAGAGGCTCGATCCGAAGAGGAGACAAGGAGAGATCCTGCTCGGTGATCTCCTAGACTTCCATATCCTCGTTTCCTTCCTAAACATCATCTCGTCTTCAGTCAAGATGTCCTTCAGCTTTTGAGGAACCGTCATTCCCCATCTCTTCAGAAGATCCATCGACTGCAAAGTCCCGAGCGCTGTCTGTGAAGGAATAACTTTGATTCCTGCTTGTCCTTGTCGGTCATGTACTTTCGAATTTTTTTGAATTGGCGATTGCATTGAAGGGCCATGCCGGTAGCAACACGATTACGCTTGCACATCACCTCATGATAACGAGATTGCCTCAAGCGGTCCATTTCTTTCTTCGATCGCTCTGCCTCTTCGACCTTCTCATTCTCAAGCAGCTGAATGGTCGCTCGGGCGGCTTCAAGATCGGATTCCAGGCTCGCGGCCTTCCGCATAGCCTGCTTACACTCGCGAAAGTGTTGGTTCCGCTCAGTGACCACCCCCTTCGATTTCTCGAGGAGCTCTTTCTTGGTCCTCTTGAACTCAGCTTCTTTGGCCTTAATGGTCTCCTCCCCTCTTACGATCTTCACCACCGCTTTCCGCAGGGCCATCTCGTACTCCAAAATAAGGAGGTTCTTGTGCGCGATCGCCTAAAAGGATTGTAAAAGGGTAAGCAAAACAAAAGATAGTCCCAAGGGCGAGATTCGAGAGATGGGAAAAGGTTAAACTTACGATAACGTCCGTACGAGCCGAATCTTGAAATTTGTCTGCAAGTGCCATCTCAGAGGTTTCTGGCATCACCCTCACTCCCCCTCTGATTTGGTGCATTAATTCAGCACAGGCCTCGGGATCGTTGACGAAGTTAATCCCCTAGTCGTACAAAAACTCCACCGCCTTAGAAGTTGCTATCAGGGGCTTCTTGGATGGAGGAGTTCTATCGCCCCAAGGGACCCGAGGAGGAAGAACTAGGCGATCGGTCGGTTTCTTCGAGGCCCTCCCCTTTGAAAGCAAAAGCTTGTGAAGGTGATGAAGAAGATTTCTCTTAATATTCTTTTCAACTTGAGTTTTACAATGACATCAATTTGGTACTTATACAAGAACTCATAAACCCTAGACTAGTACACAGATGGCATCATCTTCAGTCTTCTAGGGAATCAAGGGCTTCAAATTGATTCTCCATTTTGGGACCACTTTCAGTTCGTACAAGCACACTCTATTTCTTTCATCCAGCTCCTCTGTCTTTGTCCTGTTGTGAAGCAACGGTTACATCTTTCAAGTGATTGGGATTCGGATTGGGGTTGGTGGTTGGGCCAGTTGCAGTGTTGGTTTGGGCAGCTTTCAAAACTGAACTGCTGTTGTTATTACCCCCTCTCAAACTTGTCGTGGGAGGTTCATCGACGCCGAGTTTGTACCTGAGATTGCAGAATGGATAGTAAGCTAAAGACTTTGTAAAAATGTCGGCAAGCTGGAGGTGAGATGGAATGTGCTTGACGACGAGAGAACCAAGAGCCACACGTTCACGGACATAGTGATAATCTGTTTCAAAGTGCTTTTTTACGCTTGTGAAAGGCCGGGTTTACTGTAAGATACACAGAAGATAATTTGTCTCCAAACAGCTCTGGTGTGACAGGGAGAGAGATACCGCGTTCACGAAGCAAAATGCTAATCCAAGTCAACTCAGAGGCTGTTTCAGACAGGCTGCGATATTCAGCTTCTGTCGAACTCTTCGAAACTGTAGGTTGCTTCTTTGAGGACCAAGAAATGAGGTTTTGTCCGAGGAATGTGCAGAACCCTCCTGTCAATTTCCGAGTCGATGGACAACCGGCCCAGTCACTGTCACTGTAGGCTGTAAGAGTGCAGTCAGAGTGTCTAGTGAAGTTCAAACCCATGGACATTGTCCCTTCAATATATCGAAGTACCCTCTTCAGATTGTTGAAATCCGAAACAGATGGTATGTGCATCTTTTGACATACGTAATTAACGGTGAACTGGATGTCAGGGCGTGTCAACGTCAAGTACTGGAGTTTCCCTGCCAGGCTTCAAAAATAACTTGGGTCGGAGAAAGGTTGATCCTGATCCAGTACTCTGTTTAGTTGCAAAGGCAAAGGTGTTTGTGCAGGTGAACAATCCTCCATTCCTGCAACTTTAAGAAGATCAAACGCATATTGCTCTTGTGAAAGAAAGAAACCGTGATCATGGAACTTAGCTTGAACCCCAAGGAAGTAGTGGAGCTCGCCAAGATCCTTCATTTTGAATTGTTCATTCAGAGCAGTGAGAAGCTCTGTGAGAACAGTTGAGTTGTTTCCTGTGATCGCCATGTCATCGACGTACAGTGACAGCATGATGATATTTCCATTTCTATTATAGATGAACAGCGAGGGATCTTTTATGCTGCATACGAGGCCAAACTCTAACAGGAAGTCGCTGAACTTATTAAACCAGGTGCGAGATGATTGCTTCATCCCGTAGAGTGACTTATGAAGAAGGCAAACGTGATCAGGCTTTGTCTTGTCTTTGTACCCAGCAGGATGTCTCGTATACACGGTTTCATTTAAATCACCATGTAAGAAAGCATGTTTCAGGTCCATTTTTCTTATATTCCAGTTCATAATGGTGGCAATGTGAAACATTTTCCTGACCGTTGCAGTTCTCACGACTGGGCTATAAGTCTCCAGATAGTTAACACATCTTCTTGGTTGTTCCCTTGCACTACTAAGCGAGCTTTACAGGATGCAGGAGAACCATCAGCGTTCAGTTTTGTGCGGTATATCCATTTATTTCCGAGAACATGCATCTCTGGAGTCCGAGGAACAAGAGACCATGTCTTTGTTTCTTTACAATTTCCTATTTCTTCGTCCATTGCGTTATTCCAGCGAGGATATTTTGCAGCTGCAGCAACGGTAGTCGGAGGCCTGCAAGCCACTCGGTGATTTAGGAGAGCGTAGTTCGGATTGGGCTTACGAATTCCTGCTTGTGATTTTGTTATCATCGGGTGGCAAGCAGGAAGCACAGGTTTGTTGACGACTGTTTCAGACGCAGAAACAGAGGAAGCTGTGTTGCTTGTAGAACTGCTTGATTGTGTGGGAGTGTTTGTCCTTTGCAGAGCAAAGAACTCTGCTTCAGAGAACATAGGCTCGTTGCTTGTACTCGTTTCAGCTCCACCAGTCTACTGTGGAAGTACGGGCAGAGGAAAGCTCTGTGACTGCATTGTTGGATTACTAGGTGTTGTTGCAGGGGAACTCAAGTCCCTTGGAAGGAAACTTTCCTGCCATGCTACTAGTGAAGGTGTAGCAGCATTAGGATGCAGATGCTTGTATATATCAGTGAAAGGGAAACTCATCTCATCAAAGATCACGTGTCGACTGATATACACCCTTCCCGTAATGGGATATAAGCATCTATTATAGCCTTTAAATTTCTCATTGTATCCAAGGAAAACACAATGTAGTGACCGTGGATCGAACTTATTTGCGGCATAGTCACAGAGAGTAGGATAGCAGGAGCATCCAAAAGTTCTCAGTGAAAGGGAAACTCATCTCATCAAAGATCACGTGTCAGCTGATATACACCATGCCCGTAATGGGATAGAAGCATCTATAGCCTTTAAATTTCTCATTGTATCCAAGGAAAATACAATGTAGTGACCGTGGATCGAACTTATTTGCAGCATAGTCACGGAAAGTAGGATAGCAGGAGCATCCGAAAGTTCTCAGTGATGAGTACTCAGGCTTCCTTCCGCATAGAACTTCAAAAGGGGAGCGTTTATCATCCAGAGCTGAGGATGGAAGGAGATTGCTCAGAAAGTTTGCTGTAAAGAATGCTTCTGTCCAAAATTTATGAGGTAGCTTGCCCTGAAACATCAATGTCAAACCCAGCTCAGTGATGTGCATGTGTTTCCGTTTTGCTAGACCATTTTGTTGCGGTGTATAAGGGCAGGAGATGTGTTGCTGAATCCCACAGTCTTGGAGATGGGACAGGAACCCTGTGCTTATGAACTCACCCCCACCATCGCATTGAAAGACACTGATCTTAGTCGAAAACTGGTTTTCAACAAGCTTCTGGTATAATAGAAATGCATTCATAAAGTCTGACTTTGCTTTCAATGGATACAACCAGCTGAAACGAGAATAATTATCGATAAAGATTACATAGAATCTGAAACCTTGATTAGACAAGACCGGAGAAGGACCTCATAGATCACATTGAACTCTCTCTAGAGGTCTAGACGCGACAAAGCTAGACTAACTGAAAGGTAGACGACTACTCTTCCCAAGACGACATGATTCACACATCTTCATGGTGCTCTTATTGATTGAAATGAACTTGTTTTGACGCAGGTACTGGAGAACTTGAGAGTGAGGGTGACCCAACCTTCTATGCCACACTTCATCACTCGCGGAAACTTAACGATTCGAGTTGAAGACCTGTGGAGAAGAAGACTGAAGCCGGTAAAGACCCTCACTGGTGTTTCCTCTGTTCAACACTTTTCTGGACCCCTTGTCCTTAATACATACACCATCAGAATCAAAATCAAAGGAGCAAGGGTAGTCTTTGGTGAGCTTAGATACAGAGAGTAAGGATTTAGTTATGTCAGGACAAACCAAAACATCTCTAAGAGGAAGAGTACCTGATGTTGAAGCTAGATCCGCAGAACCTACATGGGTTATTGGAAGGAAAGATCCATCACCGATCAACACTGCATCATTACCTCTATATGGGTGGTTGTGGTTCAGGTGCTGCATTGAGTTGGTGACGTGAGAGGAAGCGCCGGAATCTAGAAACCATTCAGCACCGGACTGCTCTGTGACGTCTATTACACGCATCGTTGTCAAAGCCATTGGGAGCTCCTCATCTTGGTAACTGTTGTTGAATCTGTGCAAACACCGGAGAGCTGAGTGACCGAATCTCCCGCATATCTGACATGAAGGTCTGTCATCAGAGGACACAAAAGAAGCAGATGAGCTAGACAGCTGTTGATGAAACCCCCTTCCTCTCACTGAGAAGGAGCCACGACCTCGTGCACTTCTGAATCTCCTATTGTTTTGTCCTCTTCCAAGTGCGTTATAGTAACCTTGAGATGCACGTGTTGTATTGAAGGCAAGATGTGGATATACTCGAACTTCGACCTTGTAGCTCTGAATGCGAGAATCATAACTCTGAAGCCGTGGTATGAGGCCATCGAGTAATGGGTTTGTTATGAGATCTACAGACCCTTCAATACTCGTAATGAGAGGTTCGTATTCCTTATCCAGACCTTGAAGAGCAGAGAAAATCTTCATTCTTTCTGGGACTGGGCTTCCAATGGAAGCTAGTTGGTCACAAATAAGCTTTATCTCTGTAAGATAGTCACTGATCGACTTATTTTGCTTTGCAACCGTCTGAAGTTTCCTCAGGAGTTCGAATAGGTGAGAATAAGAAGGTTTGTTGTAGTAGCGACTGAGTGTTACCCAGATCTCATGTGATGTGTTGCAGGAAACCACCATACTCTGAATCTCTTCGGAGAAAGAGCCCAGAAGCCATGACTTGATAACTTGGTCAGTTTGAAACCAAGTAGCGTGGTCAGTTCGAGATGAGATTTGAAGTTCCGTTGATGGTTGGAATGCTGATTGTCGCCGACGGTTGTGGAAAAGATCCATCTACGAAGCCAAGTAAGCGTTGAACGTTCAGGAAGGATTCAAACTGGTTCTTCCACAAAAGGTAGTTCCTTTCTGAGAGCTTGACTGTAACTGAGTTTGTGATGTTCAAAGAAAGAGGAGTATATAGGTCCATGGTTCTATCTTCCATGGCTTTGATACCATGAAAGCAAAAGGTTGTGAAGGTGGTGAAGAAGATTTCTCTTAATATTCTTTTCAACTTGAGTTTTACAATGACATCAATTTGGTATTTATACAAAAACTCATAAACCCTAGACTAGTACACAAATGGCATCATCTTTAGTCTTCTAGGAAATCAAGGGCTTCAAATAGATTCTGGACCACTTTCAGTTCGTACAAGCACACTATATTTCTTGCATCCAGCTCCTTTGTCTTTGTCCTGTTGTGAAGCAATGGTTACATCTTTCAACTGAGTGGGCTTCGGATTGGGCTTGGTGGTTGGGCCGGTTGCAGTGTTGGTTTGGGCAGATTTCAAAACCAAACTGTTGTTGTTATTACCCTTGTCATCGCAGTCACCGGTCGATCTCCTTCTTTTTGATTCCAACAACCTCTCGTTCTCCTCTACGACCGGATTTTGAGAAGCTTCTGCATCATCAGCTCCTGTAGCGTCCGGATACTGCAGAACCTATGTACTACCGGTTCCGGAAAAATCTGGGGCCCCGCCGAGCGAGTGGTCCTCCCCTACTTCATTCGCCTCGCTGGATGGATTTTTGCGTTGCGGGCTACTCTCGGCCTCCTCGAAGACTTGCTTTTCTTCTTAGAAGATTTTCCCTTCTTCTTCTTCTCTCGGTCTGCCGGATCGGTCGCTCCTACGTCCTACTCCGCAGAGATTCCTTCCAACTGATCGGAAGCCTCGGCGGCCGATCCCCCTTCAGGCAGTACGGGACCTTCTTTGCTCGCCTTTGGCAGGTTCGACATCGAGCTGAAACTCTCGCCGCCCAGCCAGGTGCTGAGAATATCGTTGTAGTTCGGGTATTTTCTCAGAAATTTCCCCATGGTCGGCAGTCTCAGTCTCTTCCCTTTGGTATCCGCATAAGGAATATTCGAAGTCCAATCAACTGCAAATCGTCATGCAATCAGATCTACGAAGCGACTATCAATCGAATCATGGAAATCAATTTTTGCTGAAGTCCCCCCACTTATTATGGCTGAGCGCAGCGATCTTTGGCATGTCCTCCCAAAAAGTCTCTGGGTACCCGATCGTGTTGGGATGAACAACTGCAAAAACAAGAAAACGGTTTTAAAGCAATATTAAGGAAGGATCGCTCGGCGTCAGTTATCTACCGATACGAGGACTCCACAAAACCCAATAACTGTCACTCAATGGTTCCTTGAACAACGCCCCATCGGCTTTGACGTAGAAAAAGGTGAAGGTGCGATTTGTAGAGTCTTATATTATTAGTCAAGTTATGTTCTTAAATGCTAGGTCTACGAGTTGTTTGTGTTTGTTTGTAATCCATGCTTGATGATTATTTGTGATGATAATGTTGATCATAACCTGATATTTAATGATTATTAAAGTGATACGTGATAAAATTGTTAAGTATATTTGAAATGTGTGAAGTCGGACTGAGGACGAGGACATGGGGATCCCGTCAAAGCCCGTAAACCGGCTGATGAGCCTAAGGTGGCGTATGACCTTTCAAGGTGACGGCCAACCTAAGTGTTATGTTGATTAATATTGAAAATGGTTATGAGATGAAAAATGTTAATGTGATTAACGAATGTGTATTGAAATGTGTTATGCTTGTTAATTGCTTTATATGTTGTGTGATTCATGTTCTAGAATTAGTATTTTCGCATGCAAGTTGGTTAATAATGTTAGGAGTCATGTGGGCAGACATGACCATCCTCACTGAATGACTGTGTGTTATTCACCCCTTTTCCCTTTTCCTTTTCAGTATATGAAGGTGTTTCTTGTTGTTCAAGTTAGGGCACAAGTGTAGGATTTGGGGGACGGGCATTACACGTGGTTTTGCAGGTATGAATGCATTGAGAATGACTTGTTGGGTTCTCTGCAACTTGGCATCCACATCATTGCTCCATACAGATCAAATGGAATAGAACGAGCATCGGACTTTATTAGTTCCCGTGAAGTTGTTGGTGAGAAATGCCAACCTTCAAATTCAGGTACAATTTTTTGAAACATGAGATCATTTGGGACCCTTGTTGGACACATACAGGGCAAGGTTTAGTAACACACCAAGTGTATCAACTCTTTAAATATAGGATGGAACTTAGAAGACACAAGTTGCTCTTCGAAGAAACGTCCCAGAAAAGAAGGAATTTACATAAACACTCAAACCACTTTACTGGATTTAAACTTGCCAGTGGATGTCATTGAGCTGAAATGAACTCATCATTCTTTGTCCTCCTCGCAAGAACACCCTTTTTTGCCCAGATCAAGCGAAATGTACAAATTATGACCCTAAACCCCTCTGCTTGATAATACTTTCACTGACATGACCCGTTCCCGGTTCTGAGAAAAAGGGTTACTCTGCTTATCCTCTGTTTAAAAATCGGTTCGGCATTTATATATAATTTTGGGTATGGTGGATCTTATTTTCTGGGAGTCTAATGTAAGTTGCTTAGAAGCTGCCTTTGAGCTCAGGCTTCTCTCAACGTCTCAAGGTGTAAATGTTTAACCCATGTAGTAATTTGCTTTGGAGGATCGCTCCTACTTTATGTTATGAATATTGTGTCCCATATATATCTTATATTTTGTTTATACAAGTCTAAATTAAGACAGTATGAGATTTGTTTTGGGGACGATGGGAATGTCCATCCATTGCTTCTACGTGCTAAAACTAACCTATGATTAGTTTTCTGGATCAGGTCAAATCTGAATTCTGGATTCTATTGTCTATGAAATTTGTAGATAAGAGTAGTTCTCAAAATACGTTCTTGGTTCTTATTAGACCTGCACAGAAAAAACCGGAACCGAGGACCGAACCGAAACCGAATCGAAATACTCGAAACTGAAATCGGATCGAAACCTTCAAATACCCAAATGGTTTCTATATTTATATATTTGAAATAACCAAACCGGAACCGAACCGAGAACCGAACAGATACCCGAATATATGAAAATATTAATTGTATATACATATATATTTATAATTTAAAAATATGCTAAAAGTATTTTAAAAATACTTTTAAAACTTAAATTTTTATAAAAATATTCAAAAGTATCCAAAAGTATCTGAAAGTATCCAAAAAATATCCGAATATTTTTATCCAAAATATTCAAAGTAACCTAAATATTAAAAAAAAAATTCAATCATCCTAATTATTTGATATTTTATCCAAAATACCCGATATTTAACATGAATTATCCGAACTATCCAAAATAACAGAAACAAAACCAAAACCAAAACCAAATGAGAACCGATTTATTCTGAATATTTTCTGATTCTTAGATTTACTATCTTAACCGAACCAAAACGGAAACTATCTGAACCGAATTTGAACGAAAATAGTAAAGTAGTAAATGGATCCTCTAACCCCCTACCCAAACTATCTGATACTAAAACTATCGGAATATAACCGAACCGATACCCAAAATGTCGAGGCCTAGTTCTTATTATTTTGTGAAATATATGTATATAAAATCTTGTTATGATCTTTATATAGTTTGGACCTGATTTGTCTGATTACCACTCTAACTACCAGTTTTTACCAAACAATGATTATATTTGGCTTAAAAACAGTACTTGGAATATTTTTCATAATCTATGTAGAATGATAGGTTTTGTCATCCTTATGATAAAATCCAAGATTAGCTTCATCGATTTCCCTTTTGCTATTATTTTTATAAAATAGTGAAATATTTTTTATTTTTTTTTAACACATAAAATAGTGAAATAACAATAAGATTTATGAAAAGATTTTATTAAATAATTGTGGCCGTTGATTAAAATCGACAGCAGCACCAGAAAGAAATCAGAAATAGCCAACCACGATCACTCACGCCTTCACTTCACAACATCATTCGACCGACCAACTCCAAAGCAAAGTCCAAATCAAAACTTGTCTCTTCCTTCCTCCTCTAACTTACAAAAAAAAAAACTAATTTTCTCCTTCACTCTTTTTTTTTTTTTTTTTTTTCTCTCAGTCGCTGAAAATGGAAGACGAAGAAGGCATCGGGTTAATTCTAGCCAGAGCCACCGAGCTCAGACTCAAGATCACCGATTGTATCGATACCTCCAGCACTGATGTTTCTACTCCCAGAGAAGGAAAGAAAGATGAGATTACTGGACTTCAAGAAAAGGATTTTGACTCGTTCAGCTCTGACGATGTTGATGATGAAGAAGAATCTGATGAACAGCTTTTGCGTATACGCGATGCTCTTGAATCTCTTGAGTCTCAGCTTGCTGCTTTACAGGTTTTTAAAACCCTATATTCCCTCTGCTTCTCTTGTCTTTTTTTTTTTGTCTCGATTAGACGAAACCAGACCAATCTTGAAGTTGGGTTTTGTGAATTTATGTAAATTGTAGGTAATGCAACCCAAAGTTTGTGTCTTTTAAGTGTAGCGTTGAACATTGAAAGTGTTTTTTTTCTCATCTAGGACTGAGTCTGAGTTGGTTTCACTGTCTTAATTTAATGTTGTAATATAAAATATGTTTCTCATGGTATTGGATTTGTTGTAATAAAACTTGAGATTGGTTATAGAACTCAAAGTTTCTGGCTCTTAGTGTGGCATTGAACATTAAAAGTGTTGGTTCTGCTTTTAACTAAGATGGAGTCTGAATTGGTTTCATTCTCAGTTAATGTGGAAATGATTTGTGGTAAAAATTAGATCTATTACCTCATGGTGTTTGATTTGTTTTCTTGTATTAACATTCAGAATCTACGGCAAAGACAACAGTATGAGAAGCAAGTAGCTCTCTCTGAGATTGATCACAGCAGGAAGATTTTGCTTGAGAAGCTCAAGGAGTACAAAGGGAAAGAATTCCAAGTACTGCGTGAGGCTTCAACTTTTGCTGGCGAAAGAGTTGACTATGAGAACGATCTTCTCCTTCCTCCTTACCCTGTTCACCCTCCTCCTCTCTCCCTCGGTTTAGATAATAACAATGGCTACTTACCTCATTTACCGTTGAAGCAGAAGAAATCTGCAGATGCAAATGGGTTTGGCTCAGGACATGTGAGAAAGGAAGCAGAGGTCAAGGGTCCTAGTGGAGTTGTTCGCTTCTTTGGCTCTGTTGCAAAGATCATGCTACCAATCATCGGCTTCATTTCAGTCTTGTCTGCTTCCGGTTATGGTCCAGAGATCAAGAAAAGAGGTGTGTCATTCAAACTTCTGGGGCTTCTCCCCCAACGAGTAGTCAGAGCACCTAATCAATGCCCGCCTGGGAAAGTTCTTGTGATTGAAGACGGTGAAGCAAGGTGTCTTGTGAAGGAAAGAGTCGAAATACCTTTCGACTCAGTGGTTGCAAAACGAGATGTAACTTACGGATACGGTTGAACGGAAGAGAGAAAAACACCGTTCTCTGTAATCTTCACTGCCTCCTGAATTTATGTGTAAAGTTTCAAACTTTTATGTCCGTTATATTTGAAGCTGCATAACTCTCCCCAAAGTTTTGTTCTTGCGTGTGATGGATGATTCTCAGCAAATATTCTTACAAGAGAAAGTTATGGTCTGATGTTTGATCAGGTGGATTCAATGTATCACAACTCGCACCACTTGTGTAGTCGTAGGCAATGAGATAATGCTTTTTTTTTTTTTTGGGTCAATGAGATAATGCTTTTTTTAAATTGTGGTTTGACAAAAGATTAGTCAAAGAAAGTGTCACTCATCCATTAGAAACCACGTTCTGTTGCAGTATACTAGCACATAGTTTTAGTTTCTTTGCCTGGCAACTTTATCTGGAACTTGTTTAGCAAGTACTTGTCTCTTGGATAACACAAAAGGGTCACTAACAAAACCTATATATACATAGGACATCTTTTCTAATTGTAATAAGATCACACAATTTTCACTACAGATATGGAGAGTGAGGGAAAGATTGTGTTTACAGAAGAGCAAGAAGCTCTTGTGGTGAAGTCATGGAGTGTCATGAAGAAAAATTCAGCTGATTTGGGTCTCAAACTCTTCATCAAGTAAGTCTTGATGATCCCACAGAATCTTTCTATTTGTATATAATATAATTTGAGATATGAACACATTTGAAAACGTAGGATCTTTGAGATTGCACCAACAACGAAGAAGTTGTTCTCCTTTTTGAGAGACTCACCAATCCCTGCTGAGCAAAACCCAAAGCTCAAGCCTCATGCCATGTCTGTTTTTGTCATGGTAACTTGATCCATACTTTTATTTATGGATTCTTAATTTTTTTTATCTTTTAACTGAAAATTGGAGTTTTGGGTTTATCAGTGTTGTGAGTCAGCAGCACAGCTGAGAAAAACAGGAAAAGTTACAGTGAAGGAGACAACTTTGAAGAGGCTAGGGGCCAATCACTCCAAATACGGCGTCGTTGATGAACACTTTGAGGTTAGCCATATCTCAATTGTTCTTTGTTAATAAAGTTATAATATTTTTTAATAAACCAGAAAATATAACATAATTTTGCAGGTGACCAAGTATGCATTGTTGGAGACGATAAAGGAGGCGGTGCCGGAGATGTGGTCACCGGAAATGAAATCTGCTTGGGGTCAGGCTTATGATCACCTTGTTGCTGCCATTAAAGCTGAAATGAAGCCTTCTCCTTAATATCTATTTTAATATGATAAGCAAAAAGATGTCTACTTATTACAAAACTTGTAGTCAAATTTTTGAATATGAGTTGTTTGTATCCAATTTGGTTTCAAAGTGTGGATTGCAATTCCACATTACGCTGCAGTCTTTTTCTTTTCTTATTTTATTGTTTGATACTATTTACAATGAAAGGAAGGTTTTGTTGGGCAAATACTTTGATATGGGTGATGGTACTGTTGGAACAACTATATGGATACATAAATTGTATGGAGAAAGAAAGGAACGTTTTGTTCGAGCTCAAGAAATTCATAATCTCGATCACTGAGAAAGGGTTATCTGAATGTGCCTTCCCTACTTGGAGTAATAACACAAAAGAGCGATTGCTGCATGTGGGAGCCTCCTCAACCCTTCAATGCATAGTAGAATTATGGTTTTTACGATATATCAAACTAATTAATTGCTATAACTTAAAATGATGATAGAACAAAATCAAGTTTACAGTAAGTCAGCAGCTAATTTCAAATTCTTGAAGAACAAAAGATGATTTGTGTGGAGTTGAGATGCTTTTTTCCTTAATTATTTAATCTTCTGTAGTGCGTGATGGTTTTGATGCAATTATAATCTCATGATAAAACAACACAACAATTATAATATAGAGAAAATTACTGTTATGAAAAAATTAGGATATGATTAGAATAACATACATCTTTTAAAAATTACTAGAGTGTTTGTAAACTTATAGTAAATTACAATTAACATCCTTGGTTAGTTTTTTTTATTAAGATTATTTTTAAACAACAAATCCATATCACTAATTATTATATCCACGTCATTAATAACTGTAATTATTCTAATCAAAAGATAAGGAAGACAATGAATCGTCTTTCTAACTAAACTTCTTGTGTTGAAAAAACCCCAACAAGTTTCACCATTCGTCGCATAAACCCTAATCTTTTGAGTTGATATTGTTGTTTATCGTTCGAAATTCTCGATCTGATAATGTCTTCGTCGAAATCGTTTTCTCTGTAAGCGTTTCTACGAAATCTTTTTCGCTGCAATCGCCCCGAAATCATCTTCTCTGCTGAGTTTTTCGAGTTTGTCGCTGAGTTTTAATTTATGTTATGGCTGAGTTACTTTTCTTTTATGGCTGGTTTATATATGCAGTTGTGACTGAGTTTTAATTTATGTTGTGGTTGAGTTACTTTTCTTTTATGGTTAATTTATATATGTAATTGTGACTAAGTTTTAATTTATGTTGTGGCTGAGTTACTTTTCTTTTACGGCTGGTTTATATATGCAGTTGTGGCTGAGTTACTTCCTGCCAATCTCCAAAAAACTAACTATAAGAAGTGTGCATTCCGAGGAGAAAAGGCAAATACATTCCAAAACACACACAAGTTGGCAATTGTGGGGTGTATTCATTTAAGTTTGTTTGTGATTTGATATCCATATTCGGACAATCTATTTTTTTCAGATCTGAGTGAAAGAGAAGATTGAATAATAAAAGAATGGAGGATACGAAAAGAAGTGACATATTCAGCAGAGACGACACAGAAGAGTTCAATGAAGCTTGGAGACATGAAGGAGTTATCACCGGAATGATGCATAAAACTTATATTTTTGGTTTTCTATGTAAGAAACATAACTCACCCATGTATTTTGTATTTGACTTATGCTATATTTACACAACTCAGTCGTATCGTTTATATATCTCAGCCGTGTCGTTTATATAAGTTAGTCATACCTCAAACATACCCTAAAATCAGAAAATGTTCATATAATCCAGTCGTGTCATTTAGATAACTCAGCTTTATCGTTTATATAACTCAGTCATACCTCAAACATACCCTAAAACCAGAAAACTGAATTCAAGTACTTTAAAAAGTTATATTGAAGATCATCTTATCAATATCAAGTGAATATCAATCAACTTAATGCGTATTGGTTTTTGAATTTTCAAGTTGAGACTTTAACTTGATCTTGAGATATATGTTCTCTTACAATCATTTATACAATTCATACTTACAAGACTCTAACTTTAATATTTTCTTAAATCTAAACCTCAAATCCTAAACTATAGAATTATAAAGTTATAAAAATTATAAAGTTTATCTTTGTACATTAAATCTGATATTTTTTATTATTTAAAGTTTAGGTTTAAAGTTTAGGTTTAAAGTTTAGGTTTATAGATTAGATTAAACTTAAATTTTAATATGAAATTTAAAAATTAACCTTTAATTTTTAAATTTCATATTAAATTTTGATTTAAACTCGTAACTATATTCTTTAAGTTTAAGCAATTTTTAAAACAAATTGAAAAGAACTAAAATTACAATTTATATTGTTTTTTCTCATGACCATTGATTGATTTTAATCTGAGGTTCAAAATTATATTTTTGTCTATCTGCACCCTTTTTCTCATTGGTTAATTTTTCATTTTCAAGGATCACAATTTTTATGGTCATTGATTAAATGAAATCTAAAGGCCAGAAATCATTCTCTCATTTTCTTATAATTGACGGGACTTAGCCTCTTCATCTCTCTCTCTTTAACTATTTCTTCTGCAAAACGACGAATCCGATGAGAGAGTGAGAAGCAGAATGTCAGATCAACATACATGACACTGGAGGAGAGAAAGCTTCTTCTCTAACCTACCACGATTGAAGACGACAACCACTGCAATAGATTTGTCTCAGATTTTTGAGTTTTTAGATGTGTGTTGTTTATACGACTGATTTGTCTCTTGTTTCCTGCTAGAAGCTTTTTGGTCGACTTGGTAACGTATGCATAACTCAGCCGTAAAGTATGCATAACTCGGCCGTAACATATGCATAACTCAACCGTAATTTGATTATAACTCAGTCGTAATGTATGCATAACTCAGCCGTAACATATTTGAATGGTGTAAGTCAACCGTAATGTTCCTATAAGCCAGCCGTCAAGTGTAATTTGTTTCGCGGCGTTTCTTATTTTGGGTGGGAACAAAATCATTCCTTCAACTGTGAACAAAATATTAAAACTTTAATCTTTTCTTAAATTTGAAGCTCAAGCTCTAAAATATAGTACTATAAAGTTATAAAATTATAACATTTATCTTTTGAATATTAAAGATAATATTTATTATTATTTTAAAGTTTCAGATTTAGGTTTAGAGTTTAGAGTTAAACTCAACTGTAACGTATACATAACTCAGCCGTAAAGTATGCATAACTCAACTGTAACATATCTGAATGGTATAACTCAGCCGTAACGTATCTGAATGTCACTTTTGTTTTGCGACGTTTCGTCTTCTCTCATTTTCTTACTTTTTTTGTTCAACTCTCTCATTTTCTTACAATTTACGAGACTTAGATTCTTTATCTCTCTTTTTGAGGTTTTCTTCTTCTGTAAGACGACGAATCCAAGGAGAGAGGGAGCATCATGATGTTAGACCATAATACATGACACTGGAGGAGATAAAGCTTATTCTTTAACCGATCATCATCGAAAACGACTATGACTGCAGTAGATCTGTCTCAGATTTTCAATTTTTTTTAAATCTATGTTTTTTTAAACTCAATTGCGGAACCAATAATTACCATATCAATAAGATCTCAAAGAAAAATAAAGAATAAGATGAAGAAGATAGATAAAGAAGATGAAGAATAACATATACCTTTATTTTAATGTTGTACTATTAGTAATGACATGGAAAATCCGAGTTGATGATATGGCGGATGACAAGGAAAATCGATTAGTCATCCGCCAAACGGATATATAACTCAACCTAGATAAATGAGCCCTCATGTACAACGTAAGTCAGTTGAAACGGGAATACTATTTCAGTAATTAATCTTTTACTAATAATTCAGCTGTAATTAGGATGAAAAATCATAAGTCAGCTGTATCGTCAAATAAATCAGCCGTCAAATGAATGATATTCTAGTAATTTATCTTTCGCTAATAAGTCAGCCATAATTAAGTTGAGTTTACTGTTAATTCAGCCAGTTACAGCTGGTTAAATATAACTCAGCCGTAACAACCTCCCATAAGCCAGCCGTAAATTTAGTAACTCAGCTAGACGATGATCACTAAATCAGCCGGCGAAACATAACTCAGCCAGGTCTTAACTATAACTCAGCCGAATTTTTGAGAAACCAGCCCGCCGATGTATAAGTCAGCCGTAACTTGTGTTCGTAAGTCAACCGTTATCTCATAAATCAGCCTGAAATCTGTAAATCAGCCTGAAATCTGTAAATCAGCCATCACTAATGACTGACTTATGTTCGTAAGTCAGCCAATTCCTCATAAGCCAGCCTCGTTGTTTAATTCAGCCGCAACGTAACAATAACTCAGCTGTAACAATGTACGTAGCGCTTTACGACTGACTTAATGAAAACACAGAACTAAATTCCTACATGGCGCCGAGGTTTTGCTTACGTGGCATTAAAAAGTAATGGTATTCTTGTAAATACATTTTTTCTCACAGCGTAAAATAAGGGCACGTTTGGTATTAAAAAATGACAGTAATAAAAAAAAGATTTGTATGGTTCTAGTTAATTGTCTTAAAATATATAATATTTGAGTAAACTTCCCTATAATATAAAGTAATAAATTAATAAAATTATAGTCTATTAACTACGAACAATTTTTTTTTATAACTAATTAAAAATCTATATGATATGAGGTATGTAAATTACTTTTCTTTTTTAAAAAAAAATTAAAATTGAGAAAAAAATCTGGAACTTTTTGTAGACAACAAAGGTAAAGACCACAAGGTCTGAAAAAGGAAAGATAAAGCAGTTTCAGAAATACAAGGTTTTGTTTCTGAAACAGAGCAACAAACATAGTAACAAGAAGAAACAGAAGGCTTTGCGATGGGCTTGCAAGAGATGAAAGGAGAGACAAGCTTTACAAAGATGGGCTCGCAGGAAACAACACAAAAGCCCATCGCATTGCTGAGTCAAGCAACAGATACATTATGCAAAACTCAAAACAGAGGAAAGGACAAAGCTTGTGGTCCTGCAGCTTGTGGTCCTGCGTACGGAAAGGAGAAGCCAATGACATTGCAGAATCTCTTCAATAGAGACTGTTGAATCTGAAATCGGTAATCTTGATCGATGATCGATTTCTATGGTGGGTTTAACAACTAGATGATTTAGAGAACAAATCAAGAGTTTATTGAGTGAATTGGAGTGTTTCTATGAAGAACAAAGCAAGAACAAGTAATCTGAAAGAAACTCTAATTCTAGGCTTGTTCTCCAGTGTTTGCGTGTGTCTCTCTTCATCTCAACCCCTTCTTTATATATGCCCTCCAAAAGTCGGTTCTGGGCCCTGTGGGCTGACTTCGATATTCATCTCTGGGCTGAGATCTCGTCAAGATGGGCCTATGTGGGTAGATGCAATCTATCCCCAACAATAAGTCTCCCCCCAGTTCATCGAAAGTGTCATCGCAGTTATCTTTCCGATGAATTTCTTTGAATGGGTACATTGATAATGTGATCTCGGTTATCGGTTTCGTCTGGTAAATAAAAGAAGTCGTCCTTCCGACATCATTATCTCAGTTGATGATTTTCTGCGTGAAGTTACGCGCCATATATCCATAACGGATTTCTTCTCGAAATTCGGAGTTTAGTGGGACACGTGTCGTCATTCATAGGTCTTTTAGCCCTAATTATGATGACTGCTCGTCTTCCACGCCATGTTTCCTATAAAAACCTCTTTCCAACTCTTATTTCTTCACTTTCTCGCTACTTCATCGAAAGGTACTCTCTCTTTTTCTCTCTGCCTTCTCTCTACTCTCTCTCTCTAGCTTCTCTTTTTACGATTAGAATGTCCTCTCCAATCCGCCGCTGCTCCTTGAAGGGGAAAGCCATCGCCACCGCTTCAGATTCTGACAGCAGCGGCTCCCCTCTAATCCGCCGAAGAAGGTCAATCGCACTTGGAGGTACGGACATTTCAGGCCCTACAGCTGAGGATTTGGCCGATCTAGATAACAACGAGCGCTGCATCGTTGAGTTCGGTCTAGAGATGGAAGAACGTGAAGCGGGTGGTCAGGTTCCTGAAGATGACCCAACTTTATATTTCGAGCCGAGATCAGAACAGGAAATCATTCCTACTGAAACAGGTGATGCTGCTGGGAATGTCGAAACTTTGGCATAGAAGAAAATAGATTATGCATTAGCCGATCTTCTTCCGATGCGTTG
This sequence comes from Sinapis alba, assembly GCA_012274485.2. Classification (NCBI taxonomy): domain Eukaryota; kingdom Viridiplantae; phylum Streptophyta; class Magnoliopsida; order Brassicales; family Brassicaceae; genus Sinapis; species Sinapis alba. Next base: position 679,413 of record MU105648.1, on the reverse strand, counting down.
GACAGGGGCCGACTTTGAGTTCGACGAGTAAATAGACCCATAGCTGGAACGTCGCTTCAGTGCCAAGAAGAATCAGAAGTGGGAGAACCACTTACCTACGAAATCGACGTTCAAGAGTGTTCGCAGACTGATCCTGCAAACTGACCCTCCAGCCGGCTTCTCATTTCTCATCCCGGTGATTCATAAAAGACCATGGACTCCTTCTGCGGGATAAGCCTGTGTTTATGAGTTCTGGTTCCTCAACTGCTCCCTGTGGTGGCCTCTACCAGAATTCCTGACCACCTACTGTTCCAGGCGGAAGATAGCCCTTGGTCAGTACACAGCGAACGGGATCCGGATCTTAGTGACCTTGACCGTTCTCGCAGCCGAGTTGGGAATCAAAATTTCGGCCCGCCTACTCGAAGAACTGACCACACCGAGTATTACCATGAAGACATGGTTCTTTTATGGGAAGATGATTCCCAAGTATAATGTGATCACCGGGAAGCCGACCAAAGTCAACTTCTGGAACCATCGCTACTTCTATGTCAAGATTAACGAAGCTTCCTTTGAAGATCCCTCAATAATCTTGAATGGATATTTCAATGCTAACATTGGTATGATTCCGAGATCTTAATTCTTTTCCACTTCAACTGATCTGCTTCATCTGTTTTCTTCTTTGATGCAGATCGGCTCTCCAAGTGGTCACAAGACGGTACCCAATCTTTCCTTGAGGAGGTGGAAGCTATCAGAACGCTGAGTCACCAACATTGGCCTGACATTAGTGAAGCCCGTATCCAGACTGCCTTGAACAGAATCAACCGAGGTAGCTCATTTCCTTATCAAACTCCATCCATACCTGTTTCTATAACTGACGACTGTGTTACTGGATGCAGCAACATTTACTTCGACAAGTCGTAGCTCTAGAATGGGAAAATTGAACCTCGCGTCTCTTCCTTCCTACGCTGATACTATCGGTACCCCAGTGCATGGGGGTGGTTCATCTGATGTCGGCCGACCTGCTAAGAGAAAGAGGCCCGCGAACACCGAGGAAACAACTAGGAGAACCAGCCCAGTTCAATCTCCTTTTACCGAGGAGCCAACAGAGAATGCCGATGATGTCGGTCAGCAGCAAGGACTCTCGCAGGAAGAGCCCCTTCTGCTCTCTCCTGCCATCCCGGTCGGTGCCATGACCACTGACGAGATGCCAACTGGAGAATGCTTGGCGGATCCCCAAGCGGTGGAGGCTCGTGGTGAGCAATCTACTGAACTCGATCTGGCCAGTCGCGAGGAGGGGGTCGGATACCCTCATGTTGTCGACTTTCAGTATCAGCACACTTCTGTCCCGTTTGTTGAGGACAACGAAGCACCGGCACGCTTGTTCCGGCAAATCCAGCTCAAAAGGAGGGGGATGACTGAGTTGGAGAAACTCTCGCAGAGTAACCGGTATCGCGAGATGACTCGAGCTGGGGCTATTGTAAGTATCTCTTATTTTTAGCGTTCCGACCTGCCTCTTGTACGTTTACTATCTCACGGATTGTGTCCTTTCCTCTTTTTCCCTTATCCAGTTTTTCGGGAGTGCCAATCTCATGGTAAGAGATTATGAAGCCAAGCTGAAAGCTCAGAACGAGAAGATAGCGTCGAAGACCGGAGCTCTAAAGAAGAAGAGGAGGGAGATTGCCGAGCTGGCTTACAAGTGCGGTTCGTACGAAGAACAGATCGGCACACTGACCGCCAAGAAGATCGAAGCCGTGGAGCATGCTGAAGCTCTTTCGAAAGAGCTAGAGGAGCTTAAGGCTTTGAAGGAAGGACTTGACACTCGGTGCCATAACCTGGAGCAGGAGAACGCCGAGATCTTCTTGAGGTTCGAGACAACGACCAGACGGTTGAGGGAGTCTCGGGAGAATGAAGTCAGGAAGGAAAGACTTCGGGTCAAGTCCATTCTGAAGAATCAGATCGCGCCGGCGTACGACAAGATGCGCCAATTCGTGGAAGAGAAACCATCCATCCAGTCCAAGTTGGCTTTGTACTCTCAGGTGAAAGGGATCCGAGAAAGCCTCGAGAAGATACATTCCCAGGGTTTACCCATGGAGGAGATGCTTCAACAGGCAAGAGCCGACGAAGCGAAGTACCAAGGAGAGCTACAAGTGATGGAGGTTATTGAAGCCTTGGAGATCGATCTTACGCCGATTGGCGTTGATGAACATGACTCCAACATAGCGATCTTCTCTCCCCAGGACATCGAGCATCTCCGTTCTTGATAGGACGTCTTTGTTTGTTGTCTTTTTGTTTGTACTTCTTTATGTAAGAACTTATAGCCGAGTTTGGCTTTTTTCTTTTTATTTATGAAGTATTGAGCTTTCTTTTGTGCAATTTTACAAAGTTTAGAGTTTCAAACGATATCACACATGAGCCGAAGGCCGATGTCAAACTTCGTAGTGATTTTACTAGATAGACAATTAGGTTACTATCTTGTCAGATAGACCGACAATGTTCCTTCTGTAAAATTAGGAAGAAACGTACTTGAGACTTTTCAAAGTAGTTCGAGCAGTTTTTCCTTTTATCTACTGTGATATGTTATCATTCGACTTTTTAACTCTTAAGTGTTTGATCAGGACATAAGAGTAGGTAAGTCCATTCGACGTGATAGCCTACTGTGGATTACTGCCGACTTCAATTTATTTTTATGAACTTAAAGTGACTGATTTTGACGAGATCCGAGTTGGATTTAGTTGAATATTACGTGATCAGAGCGAGGAAGGTCGTGATACGAATATATATTTTTTTTTTTTGTGACTGAACCCGGTTAAAGGTTGCCTACGTACCCGAGAAGGGATCAAGTCACTCATAGTTCTTCTTCTTTTTTTTTGTGACTGAACCCGCTTAAAGGCTGCCTAAGTACCCAAGAAGAGATCAAGTCATTCATAGTTCTTCTTCTTGCCTTTAAGCGCTGAAATAATGCTTCAGGTTGATTGAATTCCAGGATCTCGGTATTTGTTCGCCGGAAGATGTTTCAAGTCGGTAGACTCTTGGTTTGACCACATGCGTTATTTTATAAGGCCCCTCCCAGTTGGTACCGAGTTTACCTGTCCTCCATTCCTTGGTATTTTCAAAGACTTTGCAGAGAACGAGATCACCAAGTTGTATCGGACGCGATCAGCCTTTTTTGTTATAGTAGGATTTGGCGAGATGTTGATAATTTTGAATCCGCAATAGAGCTTGATCTCGTCGTTCTTCGAACTGATCAAGAGCGTCGATCATCATTTCGTGATTAAGATCTTCGTTTTGAGGGAGCTTCAGTCTTCTAAAGCTGGTGACATTGACCTCGGCTGGAGCCATTGCTTCGACTCCGTAAGCCAAGGAAAAAGGTATTTTTCCTGTTGCGCTTCGGGGAGTCGTACGATAAGACCAGAGTACTCCCTCCAATTCATCGGTCCAATTTCCTTTCTTAAGATCCAGCCTCTTCTTGATCCCGTCAATGATGACTTTATTTGTTGCCTCCGCCTGTCCATTCCCTTGTGGATACCTGGGAGTCGAGAAACTAAGGCGTATTCTCCACTTCTCGCAGAATTCGCGAAACTTGGTAGAGGCGAACTGACTCCCATTGTCGGTAACTATTTCGTAGGGAAATCCGTGTCGACATATGATGTACTTCCAGACGAAACTCTTGACTTCCTTCTCGGTGACCTGGACGTAAGCTTTCGCCTCAACCCACTTCGTGAAATAATCGGTCATGACGAGCAAAAAGCGTCTCTGCCTAGAAACTCGGTAGTGGACCGACTATATCCATTGCCTATCGCATGAATGGATACGGTGCCGTTGAAGTCTTTAACAGCTCGGTGGGAGAATGTATGTAGGGAGCATGTCGCTGACATTTATCGCACCGTGATGTGTATTCTTCGCAATCGTTGACCATAGTCGGCCAATAGTGACCTTGAGATTTTAGTTTCAATGCGAGAGATCGACCTCCACTGTGGTTACCTCCCTCGCCTTCATGGGTTTCCATCATAACGAGCTCCGCTTCCTCCTTTCCCACGCAAGTAAGAAGCAGTTTGTTTGCTGTCCATCGGTGTAATCTACCGTCTATCGACGCGTAGTTCGAGCTTTTCACCTTGAGTCGACGGGATTTCCATTTATCGGCGGGGAGTACTCATCTGTCGAGATAATCGAGAAAGGGTGTTCGCCAATCGTCGCCAGTTTGCGCCGGGGGGAATGATCTCAGCAGTATTGGGGGAGATAGCGTGAACATCGTTTCCGCCTGGTAGTGTGATACTCGACTTTTCTACTGTATGTATTGGGATTTTCCTTATGATCTGATCTCGTTGGCTACTTCCCAACGCGGCGAGTGCGTCTGCGAAGCAGTTTTCCTCTCGAGGAACCTTGGTGAGTTCAAAGTGATCGAATTCCGCAGCTAAACTTTTGGTAACGCCGAGATATGCATCCATTCTTTCGTTTTTCGCCTCATAGTCGCCACTATATTGACTGGCAACAAGTTGAGAATCACAAAAGGCATGAATCTTTTTGCTCCAACTACCTTTGCCAAATGAAGTCCTGCAATTAGTGCCTCGTACTCGGCTTCATTGTTGGATGCTGCGAAGCCAAGTCGAAACGATTGCTCGATGAGTTCTCCGGTGGGCGATTGGAGGTGGACGCCTATTCCAGACCCCTTGTTAGATGAGGCCCCGTCGACATGCAAAATCCAGCTTTTGAATGGGATGTCAAGTTTTGCTGCTTGATCCGGAGGAATTTCAGTAATGAAATCGGCTAAAATTTGGGCCTTGATGGTTGTCCTGCTTTTATACGAGATGTCGTATTCGCTAAGCTCGATGGCCCACTTTGAAAGTCTTCCTGACTGATTGGCGTTCTGTAGTATGGTTTGCAAAGGGAGGTCGGTGAGGACGACGATGGAGTGAGATTGGAAATAGGGGCGTAGCTTCCTTGTCGAGGTGACGATAGCGAGGGCCATTCTTTCGAGTGTGGGATACCTTGTCTCGGCATCGATTAGGTGTTTGCTAGTGTAGAAAACATGATGTTGTTCACCTTGATCCTCTTTAATGAGTACGCTGCTCACAGCGGAGGGAGAGACCGCGATATAAAGATACAGAGTATCGCCTGCATCTGGTTTTGCTAGGACCGGCGGGGTTGTTAAGTATCGTTTCAATGTGATAAAGGCCTTTTCACATGCTTTGTCCCACAAGAATTTTTTGTTCCCTCGCAGCAACTCGTAGAATGGAAAGCACTTGTCCGTGGATCTTGATATGAATCGGTTGAGGGCCACTACTCTGCCGGTGAAACGCTGAATTTTCCGAGACGTTTTTGGATCAGGTAAATCCAGGACCGCAGAGATCTATTTTGGGTTTGCTTCGATACCTCGCTGAGTCACGATATATCCGAGGAACTCATCTGAGGTGACTCCGAAGGTGCATTTCACCGGATTGGGCTTCATCCCGTACTTGTTTAGAGTCTCGAAACATTCGGAAAGGTGTTGGATATGATCTTTCGCAATGAGCGACTTGACGAGCATGTCGTCAATGTAGACTTCCATAGTAATTCCCAACTTTTCAGCGAACATTCTGTTGACAAGTCGTTGATAAGTGGCCCCTGCGTTCTTAAGTCCAAAGGGCATTACTTGGTAGCAGTATGTTCCCTTGTCGGTGATGAACGATGTATTTTCATGATCGTCTGGGTGCATCATGATTTGATTATAACCTGAGAATGCGTCCATGAAGGAGAGTAGTTCATTTCCGGACGTGGACTCCACCATCTGATCTATATGAGGCAGAGGAAAACTGTCTTTTGGACATGCTTTGTTCAGATCTGTAAAATCGATGCACACTCTCCATTTCCCATTCTTCTTTTTAACGAATATCGGATTAGCTAACCAATCCGGATATTTAACCTCGGCGATAGATCCAGCTTCGAGAAGCCTGTCAACCTCGTCGTTGACTGCCTTAGCTCTCTCGGGACCAAGTTTTCGTTGTTTCTGCTTAATTGGTTTGTAAGTCGGATCGACATTTAGTCGATGAGCTGTAACAGCATGATCGATACCGGGCATGTCAGCCGTTGTCCAGGCGAACATTGATTTATTCGCGCAAAGGAAAGTGGTCATCTCTGTCACCAGGTCGTTGCTGAGCTTAGATCCTATTCCTACAGTTCGGTCTGGATTTTCAGCGTCGATGCCGACTTGGATCGTCTCCTCTTTAGAAGGGGATAGCTTGTTTTCCGGTTCGATGGCGAAGGTGACCTGCTTGTTTTTGAAGTCAGAGACCAACATACTTCGCGCAAGGCGTTGATTCCCGTTGAGTGTGAAGATTTTTCCTTCTTTGGTAGAAAATTTAACGCACTGGTGGTATGTTGACGAAACCGTTCTCATCAAATGAAGCCAAGGCATTCCGAGGATTGCATTGTATTGGGTCTCGGTATCTATCACGGAGAATTTGATGAGTTTATTCACTCCACCGACGAATACGTTAAGGCAGATAGTGCCCAACAGCGTTGTCGACGATCCATTGAACCCGGTAAGTGCCCGTGAGGAGGGCTTGATGTCTTTGAGATTGACCATCATTTTAATCAGCGTTTGTCAAAAGATTAAATCAACAGCGCTTCCGGTATCGATGAGGACTCGAGTGACCTTGCAAGTACCGATTTGAAGTTCGACTAACAAAGGGTCATTATGTTGATAGTCAATATCGGTAAAGTCGAGATCAGAAAATGTGATGGGTGTTTCCGCTTCATGTTTCGTCGGCCATCGGTGAGCACTCACGGCTTTGCGTTGATACTCCTTTATGGCCTTTACCAAACCGTTGCATATGCGGGACCCTCCCAGAATGACATTGACTAGCCGGAAAACGCTGGGACGCTTGTCTGATAGCGACTTCCTGAGATTTGTTGTTGCTGTGCTAGTGTTTGGTTTGAGCTTCTGGCGGAGATCTTTGTCTGAGAGCTTTGTTCTCTTTCTTTGGAGGAGGATATCTCGCATATCGGTATGTGAACGCTTTTGTTGGAGATGTTCCCGAAGATCTCGGTTGTTGATGCCCTTAGGAGATGATGTCGAGGGATGTGTCGAGATGAGATTAATTCGTCGTGCCACTTGTGGTCTCTCATCCTCGGTATCGGTATCATCTTGTTGTCTCGGTGGAGCTGCTGCATCTCGATCCTCTGAGCGGACTTCTTGTGCCTTAGTGTTAGCTTGTTTATTTTTTGTCCAGCTCTCTTTTTTCCTTGCCTGTTTGGCTTTTGGCGGGTTAGGAGTGATGACACCGTTTTTGAATGCCGAGAACAGAGCTTCTGCGAGTTGTTTGCATTCCTTTGTATCTTGACCCTTAGCTTTATGGTAGGTGCAAAACTTGGTTTTATTGTAAGTTAGGGGTTTTCCCTCTAGGGTTCTGTCCCATACATTCCACGGTCGTTCGGCGGGTGCCGCGGATGAAGTAGTTCATTGTTCCTCGGCTACCGAATAAACTTTCCCCTTTTTGTCGTTGTTAGGTTGGTGCTGCCGAGGTTCCTGAGTTACAGGGGTCGTCTTTGGAGTTAGCTGGGCTTTCAACGCGTTTTGTTTTGTGGTATAAGCCGCGTTGTCCTTTTCTATACGTATGAAGCAGTTGGCTCTGTGGAGGGCATCCTCTAGAGTGATTGTACTGTTGGTGTACAGGTCAGATCGAAAAGATGATCTGATCCATAATGCATTGTGTAACGCTTCCACTGCGGTTTTATCTGGGACATCGACTTTGGAGACGAGATTCTTGAATCGTTCAATGAAGTTTTGGAGAGATTCCTTTTGGCCATGAGCTATTTTCCATAGATCGGTGGCGAAGCCCCCTTGACGGATGTACATGGAGTAATGTTTTAGGAACTCGGTAGAAAGTTCCTTGAAGGTACTAATGGAATTTGCGGACATACGAGAAAACCAAGTAAGGGCTGGCCCTGCCAAGCTTTCAACGAAGAGTTGACAATAGTCGGCATCTCGTTCCTCTGTTGTGAAGTAGGCTCGGCCCATAGCGATGTTAAAGCTAGTCATATGGTCGTTAGGGTCGGAGTCGCTGCGAAAAGATGGTATCCGGAGTTTATCCTGGTGTCGAACTTGGATCTCGGTTATCTTTTGGGTAAATGGGGTTTTCTGAATTGCTTCCAAAACTCGATCAATTTCTGGTGTGAAGCTCGTGGCTTGATGAATCTTAGACGACATGTCTTTGATCGTCCCTTGAAGACGTTGAAGTTCTTTATTGGTCGCCTGATCGGTTGCTTGATTGCACACCGTAGTTTGGAAGAGACGTCGTCGAGCGGTATCCGGATCTTGATCGTCTGCTTGTGCCGGAGGAAGGCAAGCAGCAGCGATTGTATCTAGACGTTCTTGAGTTTCTTTGTTCGCGGCTTCTTGTTGATCAAGGCGTTGAACTACGGCGGCGAGAGATGCGAGGACAGTGTTTAGGTCGACTGGCTGTTGACCTGGTGGATTCGTCGGAGATCCCGTCATCGTCTTGATTGATGTTCTTGATCGTTACTATCTGAAGTCCCCACAGACGACGCCAATTGTTGAATCTGAAATCGGTAATCTTGATCGATGATCGATTTCGATGGTGGGTTTAACAACTAGACGATTTAGAGAACAAATCAAGAGTTTATTGAGTGAATTCGAGTGTTTCTATGAAGAACAAAGCAAGAACAAGTAATCTGAAAGAAACCCTAATTCTAGGCTTGTTCTCCAGTGTTTGCGTGTGTCTCTCTTCATATCAACCCCTTCTTTATATATTCCCTCTAAAAGTCGGTTTTGGGCCTGTGGGCCGACTTCGATATTCATATATGGGCTAAGATCTCGTCAAGATGGGCCTATGTGGGTAGATGCAATCTATCCCCAACAGAGACTAATTAATTGTTTGACTTCACTGGAGAAGTCAATGGAGACTCTCCTTCTCCAGTTCCTTCGGTTCAAGTTCCATAGATAGGTGCGGAAAGAAAACACAGACACATCACAGAACGTGGAATGTCAATGCTGTTTGATGGGAAGGTTCCTCAACCATATTGGGTAGAAGCATTCTTTACCTCCTGTTTCCTCGGTAATCTTCTGCCATCTTCAATCCTGGCTGATAACAAAAGTCTGTATGAAATTCTGCTCAAAAGAAAACCTGAATACACAGCTCTAAGAATCTTTGGCAGTGCTTGTTATCCTTCACTTCGTCCATATGCATCTAACAAGCTTGATCCCAAGTCCCTAAAATGTGTTTTTCTGGGATACAATGAGAAGTATAAGGGTTACAGATGCCTTCATCCTCCCACGGGTAAAGTGTATATCAGCAGGCATGTCTTGTTCAATGAAGAGGTCTTCCCCTTTACCTCCACGTATTCTCATCTGCAACAAACGTCCCCTACTGCATTGACTTCTGCTTGGCAACAAAGTTTCATGTCTTCTCACACTGCTCCTGAGACTGATGATCCTTCTACTTCTCAGAGTTTTGATGTCCCATTTCAGAAAACTACAGAACCGTGCTTGCAAGTTACACCTCTGCAAACTGTGCAGCAAACAAGTTCATTGCGATCTGAGGATCAATGTCTTCAACTTGGTGTTCCTGAGGCTGTATCTACTGCTCGTCACTCTACACCTGAGATGCAACCTCTGTCTCCCTCACAAGGTTCTGTTTCAAGAAATGTATCTCCAATACAGTTTGGCTCCTTAAACCCAAACTACTTGGAAAATCTTTCTGATCAGTCATCTTCCTCATCTACTTTGAACTCCGAAGATGATAAAAATAAAACAGAGTGTGAAGCAGAACTGCAACAGTCTTCTGCAAGTGATCTCAACAACTCAAAAATATCTCTGAAAACTAGAGCTCAAGAAGAATTGATCTCTCAGTCGATCCATGTTGTGACATTGGGAGAATCTCAACACCCCACGATCACTCAATCGAAGATAGGAATTACAAAGCCAAATTCAAGATACGTTCTGTTCACTGTCACATCTCCTTCAGCAACACCTAAGACGGTCTCTGAAGCTCTAAAGTATCCTGGATGGAATTGAGCCATGAAGAGGAAATGTTTTTTTTGTGATGAAACAGATACGTTCACTCTGGTTCCGTATCAACCTGAGATGCATATTCTTGGTTGCAGATGGATATTTCGAGTCAAATTAAATGCCGATGGTACTAAAAAATGCCTTCGGTCTTGATTAGTGGTCAAAGGATATGATCAAGAAGAGGGTATAGACTACTTGGACACATATAGTCTTGTGGTTAAGTCTCCAACTATAAGAGCTGTTCTGCATCTAGCGACTGTCAACAACTGGGAAATTAAGCAACTAAATGTTAAACATGCCTTTCTCTACGGGGATCTTACTGAAACTGTGTATATGCATCAACCGCCTGGATTCATAAACAAGGAAAAACCTGGCTATATGTGCAAGTTGAATAAAGCAATATACGGTTTAAAACAAGCCCCAAGGGCTTAGTTTAACAGATTCAGTGACTTCTTGTTGGATTTCGGCTTTATCTGCAGCTTGAGGGATCCTTCTCTGTTTATCTATCGAAGAAGTGGAGATATCATGTTGCTTCTTCTTTATGTTGATGACATAGCTCTCATGGGAAGCAACTGCAATCTCACAAGGAAATTATTGGACGCTCTGAATAAGAAATTCAAAATGAAAGACTTGGGAATCTTTCACTACTTTCTTGGTCTTCAAGCGCATTTTCACTTAAAGGGTTTATTCTTGAACCAGGAACGTTATGCAGAAGATCTATTCCACATCTCAGGGATGTCCAAATGCACTCCAGTCTCTACTCCTCTTCCTGTGCAACTCCATAGAGTTCCTGATGAAACACCATTGTTTCAGCAACCTACCTATTTTCAAAGCTTAGCTGGAAAATTGCAGTACTTAACACTGATGAGGCCTAATCTGCAGTTTGCAGTTAACTATATATGTCAAAAGATGCATGCTCCAACTGAGAATGATTTTCACTTGTTCAAGAGAGTGCTGCGATATCTCAGAGGTACCACTGATCTCGGAATTTCTTTTGATTCAACATCTGATTCTACTGTCAAGGCTTATAGTGACAGCGACTGGGGTGGATTTCCTGATACAAGACGGTCGACAGGAGGGTTCTGCACTTTCTTAGGATCTAATCTTATCTCATGGTCAGCTCAAAAACAACAATCCGTCTCACGAAGCTCTACAGAAGCAGAGTATAAAACACTTTCGGATACTGCTGCAGAGATTTTCTGGCTCACAAACATCATAAATGAGATTGGAATTCCTCAAAACTCTCCTCATGAGTTGTTCTGCATAATTTATCCGCAGTATACTTGTCTGCTACTCCTGCTATGCACAAAAAGTCCAAGCATTTTGAAGTGGACTTCCACTTTGTAAGAGAGAAAGTAGCGATGAAGAAACTGATTGTCCATCACATTCCCGGGGTTCATCAGCTATGCACGGGGATGTGAGTTTCATTGACGTACCCGTACCAGGGACGTTTCCAAGACGGGAACTGCATGGGGACAGTGCTAGGACGGCGAGGGGGCGTTTGATTAAGAATACATACATTTTAAACTGAAAACATTAATTTATTACATAATAGTTTGATCACATGTGGAATATATGCTCTGTAATATATATATTTGTGATTGTTTATGTGATATCTAATTATATTCTCTTTGTTTGATTTCAATCGGTGTGTGGATTGTTATATTTCAATTGATGCTATAGTTTCATCTTCAAAAGAAATTCTGTAAATGGTATTGAATGGGGGTAACTGATATGTTATTATGTCATTTTTATCTTATATTAAATCAAAATAAGTTTTTATGAATATATATAGGTTTATATATATATATATTTGCCTAGCCGTACCCGTACCTATAATTTTTTAGCTTTAATGTTTCCCGTCCCTGCTCCCGTCTTCGTTTCTGTCCCGTATCCGTCTCGATGCAACATAAATTGAAGTCTTAAGTCTAGAGTGACATAGATAACGTAAGATGTCAAAATTATGGTAATGAAACCAGAGAAATTTACCAAAAACAATTTAAATATTGATTTAAAATACAAAAATAAATTATATATTCAATCAAATGCAAAACCAAAAAGATGGTAAAATCATTATTTATCTTTGTTATCAAACAAAAAAAACAAAAAAATGTATTTTACGTTTCTGTCATTTGAAAGTATACATGTAATCAAAAAAAATCTACGCATATGTAGACCTCTTAAGAAGTCTATATTGTAGACTTATTTTGTAGTCTACATCGCAATTTAATATAATAATTTATTTTTTAAAAAATATAAAAAATTGGGATTTTTAATAAATCATCATTATAAAGATAAATATGAAGTATATAAATTAAAAGTTTGTATAATTAAACAATTCAAAAGAATACATATAATTTAGTAAATGAATAAATTTAGTAATTCATATATTTAAATTAGTAAAAAAATAAATAATAAACAATAAATAATAAACAACAATAATAAAAAATTATTATAGTAGACTTCCAAAAAAGTCTACTAACTAGACTTTCAAAAAGTCTACTAAATAGACTTACAATAAAGTCTATTCTCAAATTTTAATTTTAATAGACTTTAAAAGAAGTCTACAGTATTTTAAATTTTAACCTAGTTACAATTTTTATCTCTTTATATAAATGAAATTTACACAATCATTCTTTAAAATGGATACACAAGTTTCTAAAACTTTCTCATTTCTCTCTAAAACTCTTTCATTTCTCTCTAAATTCTTTGGATGTGAAGATGAACTTTTGTTTAGTTTGCTTATTTTTTCTCATGTCTTTCTCACAATATTATTTTATTTTTGTTTAAATTCTAAAATTTTTCTCACTTCTCTCTCTAGCTCTCTCATTTGTGATACGTTTTGCTTACTTTCTTTCTGATCTTCTTTCTACAGATATGTGATATGGTAACTGTTGCAAGATTCATGAATGTCATACTTGTTGTGCATGAGCCTGACAAAACCTCGTTTTGGAACTATTCGAGCTTGCTTCTTAGCATTTTTTGGTTGCTTATATGGTTTGTAATTGTTATTAGCTTTGTGTGGTGGCTCACTTGTATTTTGTAGTACCTTGAGAGATGGTCAACATTGTCTGCAACAGATATATATATAGGTGTGTGTAATAGGTATTTGTATTATGTTTTTAAACTAGAATATATTGTATTGTTATTTATAAAAATGATGTATTATGGTTGTAGCAAACTTGTATAATCTGCATGGAGTAAACATAAGTATTATTCTTCTTATTTTAGAAGATTTATACTCCCTCCGTTCCACTAAGATAAATATTTTACAAAAATAAATTGTTTCATAAAGATATATTTTTTTATGTTTTCTATACAAAATTGCAAATTTTAATAAAATTAATTGAATTTATTGAAAGACTATTGGTTAAAATGCATTGGAATTTGATAATTTCTAAAAATGATGTATGATTAATGTGTTTTCTCAATATGTGTGAAAACACAAAAACATTCATTTTAATGGAACGGAGGGAGTATTAAAGTCTTCTCAACTTTCTAGAAGACTATGGTAATAAATTTATGGAATTTGTCTGCAGCAGATTTCAATATTAAACTTTTTTTACATAAATATGTTTGACTATCAAGACATCATGTTTTGTAGTAATTATAGAGACTTTTAACACAAATTCAACAAATAATACAACATAATACAAAATATGAGTTCATTACATCACAAAATTAAAACCAATAGAAGGCATACTACATAAGTTCAACATAAGTCCAACACATAAGACATCTCTAAAATAATAAGACAATTCATAAATTCAACACAAACTTCCAAAAAGAGTCTTTCATTATCCATTCTTCGTATATAACATGTAACTAAATCATTCTCTACCAAAGAAAAATACATTTTACAAAATTAACGAACATATATTTCATGTTTGATAAAATTATAAATATAGACTTACAAAGACTTCTACACTTATTAGCTAACAATATAGTCACCAAAAATTTGATAGTTTCATAATTATAACATATTATTTTTTGAAAATCATTCAAGACTGTTAAGATTAACTAGCACATATTGTCAAACAACAAAATTTTGAAAAAACTTAATGAATAATACAACAATTCATTTTTAATAGATTTTTTGCATAGACTTCATATTATGTCTAAAAAATAATAGATTTTCTTTCTAGTTTATGTATGTAGACTGTCATGTAGGTCTAGTATTTGAGTAAGTTTTTGTAATTACAAAATTCACAGGTTATTATATGTGTAGACTTTCTTTTCAATTTACATCTTGAAAATGTTAGTTTTGTAATTGACTAGAATTCACCCATGATTTGATTTTCAAAAGTAGATTTCATATGCAATCTACATTTTTACAAAAATTGGAACAAGTTAGTTTTACAATTGACCAAGTTTGACTTTCTATGAGTATATTGAAATGAACGTTTATAAATGTTTAGACTTCACCTGAAGTCTACTATCAAATCTGACGGGTTAGTTTTGTATTTGACCAAAATAAAATAGTATATTTCATATGCAATCTATGTTTTTTCTGAGATTAGTAGACTGACTATGAAGTATACACTTTATTTTTTGGGTTAATTTTTTAACATTTTAGTCAAATACAAAACTAAACTATTCAACGAAGTCAAAGTTTGGGTCAAATGCAAAAACTAACATTTTATAGACTTCCCGAGCAGTCTATTATGAAAAATCAAAAGTTAGGTCAAATGGAAAACTAACATCTTTTACTTAGACTTCTTAGTAAGTCTACCTAATCTTTTGTCTTTGTTTACAAAGGTAAAGACGTAGACTTATTAAGAAGTATTCTTTACAAAAAAATATTTTGGTCAACTGCAAAACTAACATGTGCGTTGACAAATAGAATGCATCGTAAGTCTACACATATACATAGACATACAAAACAATCTACTATCACCACACATATCTGAAAAATGACAAAACCATGTAAATAGTTACATTTTCTGGTGTAAAGCTCGTTTCTACTCTTTTCCACCGTCCAAACTCTAAATATGAGCAAAAAGAAGCACTTTTGAAGATTAATAGCTGATAAACTCAAAAATTTGAAAGTTGTGCTTATGAAAATGAAAATTATGAGTTTTTAGATGAAAACAAAGAAGAAATAAGAGGAAATGAAGATTTGTTGGTTTAGAAAAAGAAAAAAGTGAATAAAAATTAAAGTTTTGAGCCTTAAGAGCTTAAAAATGGTAGTTCATGGTGGTTTGAAAAATTGATGATAGTGGCAATGTTGTAAATAAGAAAAAATATTTATGGTGTAATTGATTTTTTGTTATTTTTGAAATAATAGAGAAATTAAATAATAATGGCATTTTTGTAAATATTTCAAAAATATAAGGAGGATTTGGAAATTTCATAAGTGAATAGTAATGACAAAAAAAAAAAGATGTTGATTTTAGGTTTGACTTAAAATTTTAGGTTGTTTTTGAAAAACTCTCATGAAACAAACATGAAAGGAAAAATCAAAGAGTTCAAAAACAAGTTTTAGATGTAAATCCAAAAGCGTTTTATACTCATTGTAGTCTTTTTAGTTTTAACTTAATATTATTTGATATGGCTAAATTGCTAAAAGCACTCCGGAATTCTAATATATATATATTATATATGTATATGTAATTGAGGGATTGTAAATTTTACGGGAAAGCCAACATAAAATATTTAAACTTTAGCTTGAGTTTCCCATGAAATTTAAAATCCGACAATTATATATATATATATATAGAATCATGGAGCTAGAATCCCGGTTGAAGGTGCTTTAATAGCTGTAGACAAGCTATTATTATTTTTTGGGGAAAAGCTAAATAATTTTTGAAATGTTACAAAGAATTTATAATGTTCCTCAATCTCCTCCTCCTCGTGCTACACTATTTAATTCCATTTGGAAACAAGAAAGAAAAAAGAATGAATATCTTGGTTAATCCAGTTACCAGCGTGTTCTTTTTACTTATTTTAATTTAATGACTAAAGATATCTTTCCTTATTTTTGATTGTTTCCTTTTAATGCTATTTTTCTAAACCGAAAAGGAAATCAGGAAGGTCTTTCTATATAAACACACCTGAGTGAAATTTAAATCAATACGGTACTTTCTTTTTTGTCTCCATCGCTATTTTTTTGTAAACCACAATGTCAACAGTAACGAACGGCGAAGAAACGATGTGGTGTGGTCACTGCGGTGTTAACACTCCAACCCGCCATGAAGGAAAAAATGGTTCCGTCAAGTAATACGCTCTCACCAAATAATCAATTTTCTACCTCAAACAATTATATTTATCAAATTTGTAATTTGTGCATATTGTTGAAATAATTATTCGCAGGTCTTGCAATTGGTGTGGGAAAGTGTTGGCGGATGAAACTGGAACCGCTGAAGAATATACGAATCTCTTCCTTCAACATCATAAGGCATTACAAGACTCAGTTACGGTTTCTGGCAAAAGAAGTCGACGTACCAAAAAACATTAAACTGAAGTTTGTTATTATTTTAAGTTAGGACATATGTGTCTGCTTAATTATATTGGTATTAGATGGATATCAAAATTATTTTCTTAGAAATATATGATTATTTTCTTTACAATTAAATTACGAATCCGGCCCATCAGTTTTTTTTTTGGGGCAAATTAAAGTACAAACCTGGAATAAAAGTCAGCAAATCAAATATTTATGTTACTGACTTACAGTCCGTAAAATTGTCAAATAAATGTCTATGATTTTCGAATTTAGAAAAACCATTAACAAAATTTTACTATTGTATAAAGATTTGAGAGCAGAAATCAAATCACAAGGAAACGTTGAAGGATTTGACTTTAAATATACTGGATCCATGTCCAGTATATGTTAACTATTTTATGTTTAAATTTTTGTGCAAATACATAATACTATTTGATTTAAAAGCCCAAAATAACTAAAAGTTTAACGTAGAAATGATGGATAAATATCTGTGAAATTATGAAGAAGAGGCAGAAATCATGAAGAAGATCAACTATAGGAAGACGGGAATTGAGAATGAAATTTTTTCTAATGACATGTTTCTACAGTGGATTGTGGCGAAGATTTCTGGCTGTCCGGACATAAATTTATAGGAGTGATTTGATAGATACATGAAACAGATGGATTCTGATTTGGTTAAAGTGATGTTACTAATCTTGTTCGATCAGTTTTTTGTAGAAGTGCTATGAATTGAGACCTTTTTTATGATAAAATTAAAGAAGGAGAGACCTAGAGAATAACAGAGATTAAGAGCAAACGGAAAGACAATGGAATTTTGCTTCAACGACGACGACAATGAAGAAAACCCTAGATATACATAGACGACGATACATCACAATATGGGGCTTTGTTTTTTTTTTAAGTAACAAAACTCAAACTAAAGATACAAAACTAATTAAAACAGAATTCATATGACCCTTTCTGTAATTTGATAAGAGTCCATTAAACTGAAATCGACAACACACTTTTATTAACATATTTTATTTCTAATATATTAGTTTTTATTTTCAAAAATAAGACTCACTAAATGATGAGTTGGACACCCTAAAGGGAGAGAAAACTTCCTCGTTATATATATGATTTATATCTATTTGTTCTAACAAAATTCATTGTTAGCAAAAGTTAATAGCATACAATTGAAACACAAATTAATCAAAGAGTATGTGTATATATACTAATATATGCGTAGCTATCCAATTAAAGTTAATAGCATATAACACTTGCCGGATTTCAAATTGGAAAAATAAACCTTTGAGTTAGACATCAATAGAGATAAGCAGAAATATATGAAAATGGGTGAGATGAGTAGAAGAGATATGTGGAGATCGCGATTCACAGCGGAGAGATCGTAATATATTTATACCCGATTTTGCCGACGACAACGCAATCGAAAGTTTCGTAGTGGGCTTTGAATTAGGAGGATTAAAGACGAATAAATCACGACGCCGATCGAAGAGAAACGAAGAACATGAAGGTTAACATAAAAAAAAACAAATCACATTCAGTTTAGTTAACATTTGTATGTTGACTCTCTGTTGTGTTGCCACTCAATTCCCTTGTTAAATCTTCACTCCAAAGTTCTTTCCTGATAATCAAAATTAAAAGAAAACATTAAACCAAACTAAAATGGACATGGCTACTCACACTCATCAAATATCTTTACGGATCCACCATCCCAATCCAGACTTTGTCTCAAACCCAGAGCTCTAGATTAGAGAATAAAAATTATAAAAACCTAAAATCAAATGAAGCATGATGAAGGACACATGTAAAAGCTATTGTTTACCGGATGAGTAGAATTGGAGAACATGGAAGGACGTATGTGATCAAAATAAATTGATGAATTTCATGGGATAGTCATACCTTTTTATAGTTGAAGATCCAGAGGGAAGAAGTCATTGGAGATGCATTCACTGATAAATTGTAGTAGGAGTGGGAAGCTATTGTTAATGAGAGTGCTTTAAAGATGACGCTTCAATCCATACTGATTCTGTAACGTTTGTAGGTTTTGGTCGCAGCTGAGATGAAGAGATGAAGAACTTCGACGACGGTTAGTGGCGGAGTTTACAAAGGTATTTAACCCTTAACTCTACATGTGAGCTTCATTTGATTTCAAGACAGGCCCGAAACAAATAACACTTAAAGCATATGTCGAGCCCAAATAAAAAATGATCAGCAATGAAGCTTGCTAGACTTCAAAAAATTGACACATGTCAGCAGCAGGTTCAACGAATTTTCGACCTGTCTACTGAGGTGGGGCACCCAGGAGAGAGTAAGAGCACCATTATCCTAGAACCCCCAATTGGGGTTCTTATTTTTATTTTTATTTTGCTTTTGTGTGATTTTTTTTTTTAAAAAAAAAAAGAAAAAAGAAGAGAACCAATTGCGGGCCGCCACGTGTCAGTGGGACCCGCAAATAGTACAAGAAACAAAGATAAAAAGTATCTTATTTTGCATACATAAGAGCCTTGTTTTGTGATTTTGGTAGGTCCCACCACCTAAGAGACCCACTAAAACAAGGGATAATGGTGCTCTAAACTGTATTATATATAAATAGACAAATGTGACTATCTAAAGCTGGTGTTTTGTCTGATGAACCAGTCAATGATGAAACGGTCGTTTACATGAGCTATCGTTCCGACCATCCAATATACCCACTGCATCTACATTTGGTAATACTTGCTTATTTTTGCAGCTTCTTGATCAAATGTAATCCTTGGTTTTATTGTGCTGAGCTTTTGTATGCCTTTAGATGGAGTGTTTGGCCTTGCAAGTTGTAAGAAGAAGGTGTATGATCGATCAAGGGGCGAATCAAGTTGCTCTCTCTGTTGTTAGTGGGGTTCACTGTAAAGCATGTTGCTGAAACGATAGAGCTGAAGAAAGATTTAACAGTTAAGGTACAAATTTTTATTTCATAAACACTGTGCTTGCATTCCATGATGGAAAGATTTATTTTCTTTTGGTTACTGTAATCTGACGGATGGGGTTCACGTTTGGTTTTAAACATGTTTATGACATCACATGAACACTTTTTCAATCAAACCTTGAGATAGATCCACAAAAGAATGTAAAATGGCTAAGACTTGCAGGTACATATCTACTGTCAAGTGTCTCTTTATCTAAGATGCAGAAGAATGCATTCTTGAATGTACATACACTATTTTAATCATCGATGCTTGTCTGTTAATTTTCATTTGCTGATGTTCTTACCAACCAAGAAAGCCATGAATAAAACTTAAATCTGGATTTGCACCTTGCAGAAGAATGTGGATCCTCAACGGCATGGTGGTGAGTGCACATGAAGCAGTTTAAGCAGTGATATACTTAGGAGGATCCATTGTAGTGTTTATAGGTTAGAATGCTGCAATTTATCATTGTGTCATATGGAAAGTGGGATGTGGAAGTGATTCGGGTAGGGAACAATGCCACCATTCTTTCTTTTCCTGTTCGTATGAGTGTGTGTATTGAAGAAAGAAGCACTCCATTACATTTAATAAGACAATTTACAAGTAAACATACACACCATCTATATAATAAATTGTGTTATATACACAAAGTAGATGTCTGATTATGTGTTTGTGTGACATTGAGATTCTCATTATGATGATCAGTTGAGATTGATGTGTGGTAAATAGTAACAACGAGTTTTTAAGTTCAAATACACTAGAGTCGTACACTAAGTAAAATTTCAAGTTTCTTTGTAACACTTTGAATTTATCTTGGGTAAGAAATATATAATAGACCTAAAGAATATTATTATGATTTTTTAATCTTTTTGTTGACTGGAAACAAAAAACGTGGGCATGATTCTTAAGAATGAGCCATACTTATTCTAATTACACCATACACTACTATAGATTTCAATTGCGCCAACCCTTGCAGTGATATGTCGAGAGGCGGGAGACACATGTGTTTCTTCCTAGAGACTATCACCGCACATGTTCATGTTGCTTTAGGCGGATACACTGTTGAGGAAGGACCAGTGCCAACGACGGAACATACAGTCAAGAAGGCACGCAACGATTAACTCTCAAGTTTGTGAGTTTATGATACTGCTCTTTACTCGCAGGCTTTGATATCTATTAGCTGCTAAAGTTTCAAATTATTTGAACAATAATGTCTACCTTAAACATATTCCAATCATATTGTTTTCTTTTGTGCAAATCGTATTGATTTTTTTTCATGCTATTTCTGGTCAGTTGGTAACACCAACGTTGTTAAAACCAAAAACAATGTTTCTTCCTCCAAAAGTTGTACTCCCTCCGTTTCATATTAGTTGTCATTCTAGGTTTATGCACACAGATTAAGGAAACATTTAATTTTACATGTTTTCAAAATAAAAACACTATTACCAATACATCTAATCATATATCAACCAATAGAAAAATAGAATAGAAAATATTACCAATAAATTTTGCATTGAAAACCGAAAACGACACTTATTTTGAAACAAAAATTCTACTCCAGAACGACATCTAATTTGAAACGGATGGAGTATCAGGTTATCCCAACAAGATACATAACCACCCATCACTCGGGACTCTGCAAGGCGATACATCCAGTTTTAAAAAGTTATTGATCTTATTAAATACACCAGAGTTTGGCAAATAATCAGCCATTTTTCTCCTTACATATTTCACATCCCGTTCTCCAAAATGTTACTAATAACTAAATAATTAAGATTCTCATTACATAAAACATAGACAGAGACTAGACCAAGAGATCGTTTTTTTTTGTTCACTGAATATAAATAGTAAGCCAATTCTCAAAACAAATTGGGAACCAAGACGTTGCCATATCGTAGCATTTTGGTAAATGAAAAAGACTGTTTGGAAAGCAGCAACGCAAGAATCGTAGTCAAAATACATCTTATTTATACACAGTTGTAAACATTCTTTGCTCAACAAACACAAAATTTATTACGTTTTTATTAGGCACTCTTTTCCTATTTCCCAAAGACTTTTATCTATTTTCAGCACTTTAAATACCGTTTTCTTTACATAAGCTTATAAATATTTTAAACATTATTTGAATTCAAAAATTCTCTTTAGAAACTAATTATATATGTCTTTTGTTTATTAAATATTTAAATAGCTATTTTAATAAATTAAAAACAGCTTTTTCATCAAAAAGCTACATGAATAGTAGGTTTAATAAATTTATATTCCTAATATTTCAAATAAGAATTTACTTTTTAAATAATATAATTTCAGTGACAAACGCATCATCATCTACATCTATATGTATGCTAAATTATTTTAATTTAAATATGTGTATAAAAAGGATAAAATATATAAATATATAATAAAGAAAAGATATAATTGTATTCCATAACAAAACACAATCAATATAGTATAATATATGATAAAATATTGTCAGGATTATAGATTATAGGTTAGCAAGTAATATTTTTAAAAATAACATGGTTAACTTCGTTTTCATATATGATAATACATATAAGATTCTAATAAAGATGTATACGTATACTCTTTCTCAAAAAACATGTATATGTATAAAGAGTAACGATAGTTTCATATTATTTATTTATCTTTCTTAAATTATTTTTAGTTATAATGAATAAGTTATTTTTATATCGTGAAATCATCAGTTTTTCAAAAATGAATAACAAAACGAAAATTATTTTAACACTTTTATAATAATTAGACAAGTATTTTCTCTCAAATGGACAGTTAAAATTGTTGTAAAAATTATGAATTTTAGTATTATTTTAGTTAAAATAAATTAGACATTTGAAATAAATTTACATTATTTGTTTTTTATTTTCCATCCGCCCGTAAGGCGGGTTTGTTATATATATGACTACCCCACTTATTTTCTCATTATCTTTTTTTTTTCCTACCTATTATCTTCTCTTTTTATATTAATTTCCTTCAAACATACGGATCTCAGTCTCTCATTCTTTCTTTATATTATTATAAAAGATCATGGATTCCAAATTTTTATAATATTTTAATCCCACACAGATCTTCTTCCATGTCATAAAGTCAATACATTAAACTTAGACCTACATGCGTTCCCCACTCCCATATGACCTCTCTTCCTCTAACACGTGTCCATCTTCTTCTTTATTTTCCAACCACATTCTACTTTCTTTCTTAGAACTCCATTTAGCAATTTTAAAAATGATTATTAAGGTAATTTAGTAACGTTTTCATGAGATTTTTGTATAAATGTATTATTTACGTTGTATGTGTTATGGGTAACAAAAAAATAAAATTTAGCTTTTAAAATTGTAGGGTTTTAAAACAAATATGAAAATGATGTTTAAAAAGATTGTGTATATTTCTCTATATTTAAGACTGTTTTGAAGAAAAAAACACTAAAATGGTGTTAGACGATAATGTGGGTTGTATAACACGTTCTTGGTCGTTTTAGAAACACCTAAATTGATGTAAAACTAAAATTTTAGGTATATTGGTATTACAAAAATATGAAAATGATGTTTAATTTTTTATATTTCTGTGTATTTTTCACTGTTTTGAAGCAAAATAATACATTACAATGGTGGTAGATGATATTTTGGGGTGTTTACCCATGACATTCATCCCCTCTAACACATCCTTCATAAGAGTATATGTGGTTGGATCCCTCGGTCATGTGGTACCATCAACCGCTTCAGTATTCTGGTCGACTAGACGACCATCATTAGAGGACTCCCCCCTCTCCTTCGCCCTCGTCATGATGTTGATTCTCGGGATCATTAACACGAGCTCCAGTAAGGTTAGCTGGGTCTACCTGTAAGCCTCCACCCATGTTGCATAAAACCGGGTCAATTGGCAAGATGGTCAGATTTACTTCATCCGCGGCTACCTTGCTAGACTGTCCAGCCGCTTCCTTACCCTACAGGTCCTTCCCGATTTGCTTTTTCCACCCTAACGATTCCAAGTCATGTTAGTACACCAAAAACACCAAAATTTAAACACACAATCCCTAGGCTAAGCAATCGAGATATAACCTTACCGTGAGACCTTTCATTGTGTGTTTGATGACTACCCTATAACCCAAACTATCCTAGAATCAAGCATGCTATGATACCAGCTTGTAAGACCCGATCCTGGATTTCAAGCTCAATTGGACCCGCGGCCTTAACCAAATTCAGTCTGATCCTTAGGTTCATTTTAGGTCCAATATTTTCGAAGTATTTTCTATGTAAATGAGGTTTATAAAAAAAATAAGCATCACGTATAAACAATGAGGGTAAATCAATTGTATTAATATAAATGAGATTCGTTACATAAGTTCAGTTTGTACTATAGGTTATCATAAGTTCATTCCTAACTCGATCTATCCAAACACTACACAACTTCTCACTGATTTATCCTTCATGGTTCCTTGGTCTTACCATGATCAACCTCAGATCCTGAAACCACATATCACAACATATCAATATCCAAGCCGATATCCTAATGAACAATCTAACAATGCATGTTTGGTTCCCTTTTCTATTTCCATATACTCATAGTATTCCTACTTAGTATCAATTGGACATAGTCTTATTATATCAACCAAATACAGCCGACCATACTAGAATCACCACCGGATCGCCGACGATCCAATCCGACCACATGGTTAGGATCTAAGACAATCCTGCCCATCATTTCCAACCCATTGGGCCTCTGACTTACTTACCAGAACCAGCCCAAGCCTAGGCCCAAGACTCGGCATATGAAACCAGTTTGAGACAAACACCATCTGTGTTGCCTCTCAGCCAGTCGGTCCTGTTGATCCACCACATGTTTGATTGGACCTTGTTGCGCATCCGGCTTGATGGCCTTGGATCGCATATGGACACAACTTAGACAAGTCATGAACCATTTTAACTGTTCAGAGAAAAGGATATAACTGTCCACCATAACCTCCTTGTTCAATCGATTCTAACCATAGAACAACATGACCATGCGTGCATCTAGTCCAAGGGACTTAGATCGAGGATGTATGAATTGTCCATGGCCTTGGTTCATCCCCTAACTCACTCTCCATATATGTGTGTAACCAGAAGAAGTATAAGTAGAAGAAGAATATAAAAATCAAATATAATGGAAGAAATGGGAATAACCAATCACCCATGGCCTTAGACCCAATAGGACCATCCGATTGTCTTAGCCAATGGATCGGTGGTTATTCCACTGACCTTGTTCGCATGTTTTGGGGTCTTGGAGCCCTTCTCCAAGTCTTTATCTCTGCCTCTTGTATCCATATCCAATCACCAATCACTCTCCACAATCGATCTCACGCAAAAAAAAATATAACCCACCACCAATGGTCTTATCTAATTGACTGATCTCTCTCTCTCTCTCACTCTTTCTCTAGCTCTCTCTCTCTCTCTCTCTCTCTCTCTCTCTCTCTCTCTCTCTCTCTCTCTCTCTCTCTCTCTCTCTCTCTCTCTCTCTCTCTCTCTCTCTCTCTCTCTCTCTCTCTCCCCCTTAGGAACTGATGGCAAAAATTGGCTAGAAGGTCTAGTATTTATAAGGAATGGGATCGCCAACTGCCTTGGCCGAACATGCATGATTTGTTGGGAGAATGAACACAACTTTTTCCCTTTCTATCCCATCGCCAATAAATTTTCTTACCAGGCTTTACTCTGGCCTAAACCCATTGCAAGCCCGTGGGTCATTCCCATGGACCCTTAGACCCATGAGCCACTTGTGCCGACCACATGGCCCATCCACCGGCCCGGACCCAGACCAGCTGCCGAAGACTTGAACACTCGGTCTAACTGAGTTGAGTTGGCTCCCATCTGACCCAGATGAGTGAGCTAGTCCATCCAGCTAGCTGAGCTGAAACACTCTACCTGAGCTCCTTCTCACTCTCGCCCAGCTGTGTATCTTGCCTCTTTCGTATTTGGTTAAGTCTCAGCATCCCGATGCACTTAACCTTCTATTTTGGACCATTGAACGTTGCTTGTAGTCACTAAGACTGGCTGGTACGTTCCCTTGAACCAGGGCCCATCCCAACGATCTTATCTAGGATCGGGGATATGACAAGATGACAAGCTTATTCTATCAACATTTCTGGAGTACAACGGGGGCCGATGTTTTCAAAATGCTTCGAGACTTCTTTGAAACAGGAATTCGATGTACGCTTAAACCAAACAAATATATGTATGATACCGAAGATATACGACCGACGACAATGGCATAGTTCAGGCCAATTAGCCTTTGTAATGTAGGCTATAAAATTAGCTTGAAATTTTTCTCGTAAGACTAAAATGTAACCTTTCAGAACTGATTTATGAGACTCAATCAGCCTTTGTGGCTAGATGTTTTATTACAGACAATATTTTAGTGGCACATGAGATGTTTCATGCCTGCAAACGAACGCAATTTGTAAGGAAGATTTATAGCTATCAAAACCGACATGACCTAGGCGTACAATAGAGTCGAATGGAGTTTCTTGGAGGCTCTACTTCTGAGATTCGGTTTTAAATCAGAAATGGGTGAAGAGGATAAAGACTTGTATATCATCGGTTTCCTACCAGGTGCTTATCAATGGTGAGGCAAAGGGTCATATTGTTCCATTGTGCGGTCTGCGACAAGGCGACCCACTATCACCTTTCTTGTTCATCCTGTGTAAGGAAGTCCTTATCTCTCGTATCAAGCATGCAGAGACGACAAAAGTGATTTCGGGTATCAAAGTAGCTAAGGAAAACCCAGCTATCTCCCATCTCTTATTCGCGGACGATAGCTTGTTCTTCTGCAGAGCAGATCAGCCTCAGTGTGAGGATCTTATGCAAATTATCGACGTCTACGGAAAATTCTCAAGACTAACAACTGAATAAAACAAAATCTTTAGTTCTGTTTGGTTCTAAGGTCGTAAAGTCCATTAAACAAGGTATGAAAAGATCACTTGGAATCTCAAAACAAGGGGATATGGGAATGTACTTAGGGATGCCAAAAAAAATCTGTGGATCGAAGAACCAAGTCTTTTCCTTCGTGTAAGAGAGAATGAATGGGGGGATTAACAACTGGTCAAGAAGATTACTATCACGAGGTTGGAAAGAGGTACAAATAAAATCAGTTGCACAAGAAACTCTGAGTTACGTTATGTCATGCTATCTAATCCCTCAAGGAATTTGTAAAACGTTGTCTGCCGCATTGGCGCGTTTCTGGTGGAGTACAAGAGCTAACAATCGAGGACTGCATTGGATTGCTTGAGACAAAATATGTGTTCCTTTGGAACAAGGGGGCTTGGGATTCCGAGAGTTTAGAGACTTTAATCTAGCAATGTTAACTAAACAAGTTTGGCGCTTACTGATTTAACCAAGCTCTCTCCTAGCCCGGGTTCTAAGAGGACGCTATTACCAACATTCCAACCCTCAACGTACCGGAAAATCTTATAATTCATCCTATGGCTGGTCAAGCTTAATGGTGGCCAAACAGTTTCTGGATGTAGGAGTCTGTCGTACAATAGGCACCAGAGCAGAGATGAATGTTTGCACAGATGTTTGGATCCCCTCCTCCTCGACGAGACCTGCACCTTAATCCCAAGGTAATATCAACCCAGACTTAAAGGTGCATAATCTCATCAACTTTGATACAAAAGAGTGGAATGTAGAGTTCATCTCCTAGGTTATACATCCCGCGACATACCGATAATTCTAGAATTAAATATCTGTAAAAATGGTAGACGCAACAACTATTGCTGGAAATTTATGAAATCCGGTCACTATTCAGTGAAGTCGGGATATGATATTGCGGTAGAGCAGCGAGGAACCTGTTGTCTCAGCTGTTAACTGAACCAAGCACAACAGGCTTAAAGAAAAAAGTGTGGGAGCTTAACACGTCGAGAAAGATTATACACTTCTTATGGCAGGCTTTTGCGGGCTTCGTGTCCGCAGCGAACAAACTGGTGGAGAGGTATTGTGGTACTGACGCATCAAGTCAGCGATGCGGAGCTAAGAAAGAAACCATAAATCATATCCTCTTAGAGTGTCTGGCGGTTCTGCAATGCTGGGCTTTGTCTGCGATCCCATCGCCTCTGGGGGTTTTCCCGTGTTTTTCGATATATGCCAATTTCAGTTTCCTCTTTCAATAGGTTGCATCACAAGACAGTCAATCCCATGGCAGCTCTGGTATATTTGGAACACTAGGAACGATAAATGCTTCAGTGCAAAAGACACTAGCACTGAAGACACCCTGCAAATCGCTTGCCGAGAAGCTGAAACTTGGAGGCTTGCGCAAATCAGAGAAGAAGTTGACAATGGACAAGAAGAAGCCGTGCAAGTAGATGCTTCCTGGTCGGAGGTGGACATGTGGATGGGATTTGGATTCGTGTTACTCGAAGCAGACAAAGAGATCCTTTAGGTTAAGAAACGTAGATGCAAGGGAGCCTCACCACTGAATGCTGAAGCTTTAGGATGGGCCTTGAAAGAAGTTGGAGAACGCGACTTTCATATCCTCAGTTTGGAGTCAGATTGTCAACAGCTAGTAAAACTTATTCTGAAAGGAGAAGACTGGCCAGCTATAATTGCAGAACTTGATGACATAAAAGCCTTCCAATCTTGTTTTTGGAATCTTGAAATTACTTTTATCTCTCGTTCTTCCAATATCAATGTGGATTCCTTAGCTAAAGAAGTTCGATCACGATGTTCATGTGCTACTGATGTAAACGATTTGGTTCATGGTAGGTTAGCTCATGGAGTTAGCTTCAAAGAACCGGTTTGATCTTATAAATGTTACTTTTGCCGTATAAAGAAGTACACTTTGTAAACTACTTAATATACAACACGTGAAATCGCATTATATCAAATTTAATCTAAGTACAACAAATTATACAATACAAAAAAAGTGGTTTAACATCATTTAATTTCTACTTTTGCATTACTTATAAATGATGTAAAAGAATTTTTCATCATTTAAATGACTCTCGAAGTGGTGATACAAATAATATACATAATTTTCATTAATTATTATAAGTGATGTCAAGATATATCAGTTATAAAAATGATTTTAACAGTTAAATCAATTTTTTAAACTGATGTTAATATTAACATCACTTAAAATAATTGATTTAAATATTTATATTATTTAATAATATCTGATGTAAATTTAATATTTCTGAAAGTGACTTTAATAATTATATCGTTTACAATTGTTAATTTAAAATATTAATATTATTTGTTCTAAAGTAATTTTAAATTATTATCGATCAATACATTTATGTCGATAAATAAATTAATTAAAAGACATTTCATTAATTTTTTTCTTTTTATTCATTCCAATAAAGATATAATATAAAAAATATATATATAGAAAACCTCTAATAAAATGAAGATGGTGAATTCAACAAAAGAAAAATGGTAAAAAAAGAAGAAGTTAAAATCTTCAGATGAGAATTCTTCAGTCAATATTTTTCTTCTCCTCCAGTGTATGTTCTTCTGTTGGTGGTGTTTTAAATTGATAACTGCTTCTGAAAAAAAAAACGAGAATATCAAAAAAAACGAGAATATCAAAAGACCTAGTAAGAAACACTACTAAATAAAAAAAGAAGAAGTTATGATTTAAATTGTAAATAGAGAAAGAAGAAATACACGTATTAGTACAATTGAGTGGTGGGGTAGTAGACACTGTTGAGACGAATGTGAGAATCACATAGTTTCAGAATTGTAAAGTGTGGTCATGTGCTTTTGCATATAGAGAAGACATGAGGCTGTGAAATTGAGAAAGAACTTTTTGTGTTAATGAGTCATTTAGTTGTTGACTTATAAGAAATAGAGGGATATGAACACAAGAAAAACATGTATGAATTGTTACAGTGGAAAATGAGCGAGGGTTTGAAAAAGAAGAAGATTAAGATGATTTGTTGAGATATATAAAAAAACTTTTTTTTAACAAAACAGTTATAAATAAGATCCACTAAGTTAAAAAGGTACAAAACAAAACAAAAAACTGAATTAAAAAAATTGTAACTTCTTTTTCTTAATATTGGGTTCTTTGAAATTTCAGCTAATTTTTAATGATTTAAATTAAATAAATATTATATAATTGTTTGAACTGATGTAAATTCAGATAACATACCATCACTTATTAAACTGATGTTAAACAAAAAAAAAGGGTTATATAATTTTTATTAGCATCAGTTTTTTATTGATGTAAATTTTGTATCATCTTCATAAGTGATCTTAACCAAAATAATAAATACATCAATTATTTAATTGATATGTGTATAGAATAAAATCCCTTTTGTCTAAATGATATACACTAATAAAGATTACATCCTTTTACTGAACTGATAGAAATTTAATTAATATTAACATTATTTACAAATAAGTAATTTAAAATGATATCACTTATTTTTATGATACAATTTAAGTGATAATTTTTGTATGAAATACAAGCTTTTAATTGATAATTTTTAAGTTATAAAGTATTATTATGTAACAAATTAGATTTCATGTAATATTATGTAATCTTTATAATGTAATAAAAGTCCCACTTTGCGTAAATAGTGGATCTTAACTTAGTATTAAAATATAAGATTTTTTTTTACTTAGTAAAAAAAAGCAAAATATTTTGTATTCTGAGTCAGATGGCCCGCTCTGGGTCAGATGGTCGATGAAAGTCAATAAAAAATGGTTGTCCTATATTTAATATTCACAAGCATAAGTAATACATGGTGTAAAAATACTGTTACATTTTCTAACAAAACTGTAATGAAAAATATTTTTTTTTTTATCTTGAAGATGTGTTATAATCCTGAAAAATAAAATAAAAAATATTCTCGTGTTTATCTTCTGGATTACCAAACAAAAACGTTTTTGGTGGTCGATAAATTTGCTCTTTTTATAGCAAAAATTATTTTTTTGGTTATTTTCATGTACTGGACAAGACCAATGAGAGTGTACCCTACTCACTATGTGGGTGGTGGATTTTTATGTGCTTAAGATAAATACTAAATCCTTGAATTTTTTAAAAAATATATTTTTAACACAATCAACAAAACAAAACGCTAAATCCTAAACCATAAATCCTAAATTTTTGGATAAACCCTAAACTCTTGGGTAAACCCTAAATTCTTGGATAACTCATAAATCTTAGAATTTATAATTTATCTAAACCATAAGGTTTAGGATTTAGAATTTGGGCTTTTTGCAAAAGTGACTCAAAACTTGAAGTCAATTGCAAAACTAACCCACGATTTTTTTAAAATTTTGATTTTCCCTTTTCACCCTAGAATTTCGGATAATTCAGGAAAATGCCATTACTTTAATATTTTTTTCTCGAAAATGTGTGTATTACCATATCAGCCTCATCTTCATCAAGTATTTACAATATTGTCATTGGCTTCAATACACCAACCAAGAGGAACAACCAATTTGAAGCTTTTAGTTCTTCTAAAAATAGATTTTGACTTTCCTTTTTCGTTTGTAATGATTAAAAACTTTATCTCTTTCACTTTCCCTCTTTATTCATCCAAAAATACACAATATTTTGATTCAAAATTTTGTAAGGTTCATAGAGCCATTTAACGAGTGGGTCACCCATGGTTCTTGGTCATTAACGAGTGGGTCGCTCAAGTTGGTCGTTTTCTGTGGTATTGGAGAAGCTACACAAGTTATCTCAGTTGTAAAGGTATGAAATCGATTTTTTACCCAGATTTGTTCGTCCTGAAGACCTCCATATAAGTCTTCTAGTTGGAGAAGACTTATATGAAAGTCTTCTGGTCAAAGAACAAGTTAGTTTTTGCAACTGACTTTCTTGGTATCTTTTTCAAACAAGTCATATGAAGTGGGAAGACTTCCTGGAAGTTTCCCAACATTTCTTTGTTAACAAAAAAAAAACACGAAGACTTACAAGTAAGTCTTCTAGAAAAACATGTTTGTTTTTCAATTGACCAAATTGTGTCAGAAATTTGACTTTCTCAGAAGACTTACTTGAAGTCTTCTCAACTTTCAAAATTAAGTCTTCCAACCGTTGGTGTAAGTCTGCTTAGGTTACTTTTGCAATTAACAATAAAAAATTAAAATAAGCCATTTCAACCAGAAGACTTACAGGGAAGTCTTCCGACAGAAGACTTACTAATAAGTCTTCTGGAGTTTTATTCTGAGATTCTGATCAAGAAAGACTTACGACAGAAGACTTCCGTGTAAGTCTTCTGGTTGAAATGACTTATTTTAAGTTTTTATTGTTAATTGCAAGAGTAACCTAAGCAGACTTACACCAACGGTTGGAAGACTTAATTTTGAAAGTTGAGAAGACTTTCGTTGAATAGTACCCATAAGACTTACTTGTAAGTCTTCTGAGAAAGTCCACTTTCTGATACAATTCGGTCAATTGCAAAACAAACCTTTTTTTCCTAGAAGACTTACTTGTAAGTCTTCTCCGGCATTTTAATTTTTTTTTAAAATCAAAGAGAGACTTCCCGAGAGGTCTGCTGTAGAAGACTTATATGGAAGTCTTCCATTGTAAATTTCCAATTGCAAAAGTGACCTCTCCAGAAGACATACCCGTTAGTCTTCTTGCGAAGACTTCCAGGAAGTCTTCTAAGTCGATTTTTAATAAACTTTCATTTTCTCTAAACATATAGACTTTTAAATATTTTCTTCTTATATTAACCAAATACTAAGGCTACTAAATGAAAGTTGTACCTTAATAGGTGGTAATTATGAGGTTCCCTATCAACATTATGGTTTTTTGCTAATGATAGAAGGTTATATTGATGTTCTATGTTATCTAATGTGTTTTAATTATATTTTTTTCAGATGATGCGCCAGTTACCGGTAGTCTATGGAGAGTGGTTGGTGAAAGATCATTCTTGGGAATTTGTGGTTGATTATGTCAAAGGAGCGAGAATGTTCTTTTTGACCGAAGGTTCTATACATGAGGAACTTGTTCAAATGGCTCAAGAAGATTATAACCTAGACATGAACACATAGGTTGTGGAGTTGACCTACTCATTACCAGAAGCAACGATGCAACAGATGGCTCCAACATCCTTCCCTCCTATTCATGTTACAAGTGATAGACAAGTTCAGAACTTGATCGAGATAACTATATGTACGTCTTTTTGTATCAAGCCGAGGCAAATTTGGAAACAAAGAAGCTGAAGATAGTAATGAAGCTGAATCTGAAGCTGAGCGTGAAGCTGAAGCTGAAGCTGAAGAGAGTAATGAAAGGGAAGAATATGAAGCCGGGGAAGAATATGAAGCCAGGGAAGAATATGAAGCCGGATAAGTTGCCTGAAGATGGAGAAGATGGTAGGGAGAAGAATGTTGATATCCCTTATTTTGATGAAGAAGTTGACGATGCTGAAGATTACAGTGTTTTTGGAAAAGTTAAAGACGAGGAAAAGGTAGAAGAAGATGATATGGGTTTTGAGGAATTGAAAGAGGCATATGATAGGGAAGGATGCACTGGTATCAACGACAATATCTATGTCAATCAGAGTTTTGTTAGTAAGTATGCACTGGTTTCAGAGTTCCGGTTGACAGCGGTGAAGAAGAGGTTCTCCTACAGAATATACAAGACAACAAAAACTCTACTTGTGGCAAAATATCGTGTTAATGGGTGTGCATGGAAGCTTAGAGCAAGTGTGAAACATGGAGTGAACACTTTTTGGGTAACCAAGTATTTGAAAGACCATACATGTTCTGTGACATACCGGATAGCTCAGCGGAAACGAAGTGCTCCAAAGTATATTGCTAGTCTTTTCTTAGATCGCGTTGGAATCATTGATAGGTTAACTCCGCAGCATATCAAAGATGCAATAAAAAAAGATGTTTGGCATGAAACTAGATTACACCACTTCATACCAAGCATTGTTACATGCTCAAGAATTGGTGAGAGGTTCAGTAGAATATGGGTATGAGCGACTTCCTTCATATTTGGAGCAACTCTCGTTAGCAAATTTGGGTTCTATCACAAGTATAGAGCTTGATTCTAAGAGTAGATTTAAGTATCTATTTATATCCTTTGGAGCTTCTATAGTTGGGTATCAGTATCAGAGAAGGTTAATCATGGTGGATGGAACTCACCTAAGTGGAAAGTATGGAGGTGTTATGTTAGTTGCAGCTGCACAAGATGGTAATTTTCAGATATTTCCATTGACGTTTGGAATCGTTGATGCTGAAAAAATGAATCTTGGGAATGGTTTTTCACAAAATTGAGGAGTTGTATTATTGATGAATATCCATGGTGATAGTCTCGGACCGGCACACTCAATTCAATATGCGTGTGATAAGGTGTTTCCTTGGGCGACTCGAGGCATCTGTTATTATCACTTGCAACAAAATATTGTCCAAAAGTATAAGGGAAATCATCTCTTGTATTTTGTTAAAGGTGCTGCATATGCTCATACTCATTATGATTTTAACCGATACATGGATGAGATACAGAGTGCAAACCCTGATCTTGCAACATATTTGGAGGAAGCTGACGCGTCTTTATGGTCACGGGTTCATTGTGTAGGAGAAAG
This sequence comes from Sinapis alba, assembly GCA_012274485.2. Taxonomy (NCBI): domain Eukaryota; kingdom Viridiplantae; phylum Streptophyta; class Magnoliopsida; order Brassicales; family Brassicaceae; genus Sinapis; species Sinapis alba. The sequence continues at coordinate 645,514 of MU105648.1, read as the reverse complement.
GTACAACATAAAAACGAGCAACATTGCTGAGTCAATTAATTCCGCACTCAAACGAGCTAGAGGATTTCCAATACCATTCCTTTTGGAGTTTATAAGGGAGAAACTAGGAAGGTGGTATTGGAAAAGGAGAAAAGATGTTTTGATCCTCACAACTCAACATAGTCGGGGAGTTGAAGTCTTATTGGCGGTTCGTTCAGAGACAACGGCTCCGATGAGTGTCCAACCAATTGATAGATGATGGTTCATTGTGAAAGATGGTAAACGGGACTGTGTTGTTGATTTGGAACATGGAACGTGTGATTGTGGTGTCTTTGCAATTGAACAAATACCTTGTCCTCATGCTATAGCAGCTGCAACATTTTTTTGGTGTGGATGTCGCCACCCTCGTTAGTCTGTATTACTCAAAGAAATTTTTGTTCTCTGGATACTCACATAATATATATCCTTGTGTTGCAGAAGTTGAGGCACGGAAATACCTTCCTCCAGAACAAAAGCGTGGTCCAGGAAGGCAAAAAAGTCTAGATGGCAATCTTGGTTGGAGCTATCCAGGTTTAAAGGACGCAAACCCAGGAAGCTACACAGGGAGTATAGGTGCTCAAACTGCCAAGAAACTGGTCATAAGCGCCCACATTGCACCAACTGGTCGGGTGAGAAGACTTCCGTGAAAGTCTTCTGTTAAGTCTTCTGGTGAGAAGACTACCGTGAAAGTCTTATGTTAAGTCTTCTGGGGAGAAAACTCGTGAAACTCTTTTGTTAAGTCTTCTATTCTATTAAGTCTTATGTTATTTATTAAGTCTTCGGTGAAACTCTTTTGTTAAGTCTTCTATTCTATTAAATCTTTTGTTATTTATTAAGTCTTCGGTGAAACTCTTTTATTAAGTCTTCTATTCTATTAAGTCTTCTATTCTGTTAAGTCTTATATTAAGTCTTCTGTTAAGTCTTCTATTTTGTTAAGTCTTCTATTAAGTCTTCTGTTAAGTCTTCTATTCTGTTAAGTCTTCTATTAAGTCTTTTGTTAAGTCTTCTATTATGTTAAGTCTTCTATTAAGTCTTCTGTTAAGTCTTCTATTCTATTAAGTCTTCTATTAAGTCTTCCATGAAACTCTTTTGTTATCCTATTCGTCTTTCATTACAACAAAAATCGTTCATTACAACAAAGTCATTACAAGCAAATAATTACATATAAATCTAACCCTAAGTCATTACAAACAAATAAGGGAACAAATAATTACATACATACTAATACAAAGTCATCCATACGTATCCAAGTCGTTATAATAGAACGTCTTATCTTCGATGCCTTCGAAGCCAGGGGTCTCGTGAAATATATCATGCGCCATCTTTTCCCGAATATGCTTCACGTTCTTCTCACAAAAGGCAGCAGAAAACGAAGTGTACCCAAGAGCATGACACTCCATGTACTTCAAGGCGTACACACCACAATCACCAGCTATGCACTGTGGTACTCCAACTGTCGGTCTCTCATACGTGAATGGCTCCAGTGAGTACTTGATACGCTCTTCGTCGGTGGAAGCGCACTCAACAAGTAAATAAGGGACCATTGTGAGAAAAGACTCCATTATCTCATCCAGTTGTGCTTTTGATATATGTTTCACAATGTTGTCCTAGACAACTATGTGCATCTTAGGGATCGATATCCAGATAGCAATCCAATGATCGTTTTGGAAGTTCACATGCGCATATATATCATCAATATCTACACCCCAAGTCTTATTAGTAGCGCAAAATGTCGATAATATGCCTGCATAAAGATCTCACGACCCGTCAGACAGCCTTCTTCCTAAACCGTTGTGATCGGGCAACGAGCTCTTAAATTCTCCGTACTTGTCCCTCTACATTCGTGAAAACAGATGATCTAAAAAGCAGATTCTTTCGCTCCTAAAATGATTTGGGCTGTTTTGCTGCCAAAGCCTTAGAACATTCATATAAGCATCCATATGCTGCAACCAAAAAACAAAACAAGTTAGAAGACTTTCCAGAAGACTTACATGTAAGTCTTCTATTGGGACGACTTCACAGAAGACTTTCCAGAAGACTTACCTGTAAGTCTTATGCGTAGTCGTCCCAATAGATTTACTGATAAGTCTTCTATTAAGACGACTACGCAGAAGACTTACAAGTAAGTCTTCTCGATAGTCTTTTGTGAAGTCGTCCCAATAAAAGACTTATATGTAAGTCTTCTGGAAAGTCTTCTATTAAAACGACAACGCAGAAGACTTGTCCAGAAGACTAATCCATAAGACTTACTGTGTCAAGGAGCCATGCTAGGGGGTTCAGATTACTTGATACCAATAACTTAGACAGCGCTTCGGTTTGCGCTCAAAAGATTTTATCCAATTTCTGCCAACACAAAATGTAGATAAGTCTTATGTTGTATAGACTTAAACAACAAAAGTATCACTTACAAATCTTTTTTCAGGTGTTCCATAAGCGCCTTGGTCAACTGCTTGTCCGGGAGTGCAAAAGGATCATAGCCATGACCAACCTTAGTGTTTGGGATGATCAATTTGGCTGTGCTATTCCCCTGAAAAGGAGATTGTTGTGAGGCAGCAAGCTTCTATCCCGTTCACTCATTCCCCGGATAGCTGCCAAAGCAGAATCCTTCTTTGCAAGCGTCCTAGCTTCCTGCATCTTTACATTTGATACGGTGTCTTCGTCTTTGTCCATTACGATAACATTAGCTTCAGCACTCGTCTCAGGTTTTTTGGCTTTATCAGCAGCCTCTTTGGCTTTAGCCTCTTCCTCCAGTTTGGCCTCTCCGAGACAGGCCTCTGCGGCCAGTTTGGCCTCCTTTTCCTCATTTTCCTTGGTTTTAGCCTCTTTGGCTTTGGCCTCTTTGGCTTTAGCCTCTTTGGCTTTAGCCTCATTGGCTTTAGCCTCATTGGCTTTAGCCTCTTTTGCCTTCGCTAAGGCCTTCTCTAAATCCTTACTGGCCTTCTCTTTCAACTCCTTCTCTTTGCCCTCTTTCACTTCCTTCTCTTTGGCTTCAACACTCAAGGCTTTGGAGGAACTCGGTTCTTCATCTTGTCTTGCTTTCGCCTCATTCACACTTTTACTCTGCAATACAAACGAAGTTTTCAGCCAAGTTTCCTATTATTTTTTCTACAGGGAGCATGGTTTTGGAACTAACCCCGTGTTCGAGCCTCCTTTTAGGCAGACTTGAGGTAGTCTGTTGAAGATCATCAGAGGAGCTCTTTTTTCCGGTGATTCTCAACTTCTTCTCCACAACATCCATCATATTCCCAAGAAGCTTCATCTCCTTAAGGCACGTCCCAAACCCATCCCTCATAACATCTGTGAGGTCCTTGAAACATTTTTTAATGTATGCTTTGTCAATCCCACTCACAGAAATATAAGCCTCTGAACGAGCATCTGGAATAGCCCCCGAACGAGTATCTAGAATATACTCCGAACGAGGCTCTACAGGTGCCTTTATACGAGCTCTCTTTGAAGGTCTCTCAATATCTTCTTATCTCACAACAAGACTCTTCACATAACTATCTTCCTTTACGTACACAACGTGCGTCTTTGGATTGATCCACGGGTAGATACCGTCGTCTTCCCAGCAATTCATGGTCCACTTCCAACTAGGCAGAGCATTAAATATTACTTGAATAATGTTCTCGACAGACACATCCTCTCTATCATTATCTCATTTTGGAAATATTTCTTCGATGTTCTTCTCAACATAGTTGATCACGCGAGTCTGCATTATATAAAGATATCAAGTTAGATATTTGACGGATTAGAACAATAGAAGACTTATATGTAAGTCATTTATAAAAAAAAATTGACCAGAAGACTTACCAGAAGACTTAACTAAGTCTTCTTGTAAATCTTCTGGCTAGAAGACTTTCGAGTTAAGTCTCCTGGAAGACTTAACTAAATCCTTCACATAAGGAAGACTTAACTCGAAAGTCTTCTAGCCAGAAGACTTACGGGAAGACTTAGTTAAGTCTTCTGGTCAATTTTTTTTAGATGACTTACATATAAGTTGTATTATTTTGGGAAATTATCTGTCTGCTGATAGCGTCTTTAAAATATTTACGTCCATTGCCACCCTTGAATGCCAACAATGGTGGAGACGGTCTGTTTGGTAAGGGATTCCCATAATTAGCACCCAATTCGGGAAGAGCATGGTAGATCCACACCTGGAGAACTTGTATGAACTCATCGACAGTATACGACTTCGTGAAATCTTTTGCCCTCAAAGAGTCCATCAGCACCTTAAAAGCCACTCTCCCCCATGGATAATTCTCGAATTTCTCCAAATCCATGACGAGCCTTGCAAGACTAGCTCGTGTTGAGCTTGAGTACTTCCTCCCTTCCATGAATCCACAAAAGATAGCTAGGTATCCCAGCCGCATGCGATCATCCCAAGACCACTCTTGGCATCTCTTAAGTGCTCTTATTATCTGCTCCGAACTTGGACCAACATCGACAGAAACACCAATCCGCTCCCAGAAATTGGCCATCTCATTTGTAACCTCACATCTCGGATTTTCAAGGTGCTCGATGTACTCGCAGTTGAGACTAGTGAGTTGTTCAAACTCTATCAGTGAAAACCTCACCGGATCTGCATCAACTAGACTCCAAAGCTCATACTTTTTCTTGATGTTGAGCTGGAAACAGAGCATGTAATGAACCAGCCTTGATGCCCAACCAAAATCCATCTCCTTGAACTTTAAGAAGACTCTCAATCTTGATTCCTTAAGCTCCTCGTATTCATCATCATGTAGAGCATCCCTTACAACAAAAAACAACTTGGAGTCATTTTTATGGTATGATATGCTTTTGATTGGAAAGGACTCTTCCCCTAAGGTAAATATCCTCTTCGGGAGTTCTCGTGAATCCATTTTTCAGTCTGCAAAACAATTAAAAATCAACATCTCAATCACAAACCAAACACAATTATTGGAAGACTTCCTAGAAGACTTCCAGTAATCTTCTCCGAGAAGCCTACTTGAAGACTTCCTCGAAGACTTCCACAAAGTCTAGACGAACATATTGAAGAACTTACAGTCGAAAGCTAAAGCGGTGAAGTTAGGGTCGGCAACGACAGCAGCGGTTAGCAGATCTGCAAAACTCTAAGTAAAATAAGAAGTCAGACTATCACGTTTAGGGTTTAACAGCGGCAAAACTTCGTAAAGGTTCGCCTTAAGTCAAAACCTGGACTCGACACCAAAGAGTAAGAACTTACCGGCAGCGGAGCTCAACGATAACAATAACAGAACACGAACGGTTTTGGATCTGAAAAAAAGGAAGCGGGTTAGTTTAATCTCCAGAAATACTATTCCGACATGAAAGATAAAAGAGATTCGATGAAAGAAAGAGATTAGCGCGGTGAAAAACGATGGAAAACGAGAAACGGCGGAAATCGTCTTCGGTATCGCCTTTAGAGAGAAACGGCTAGGGTTCCATGGTTTACCAGCAAATAGTGAATTAATTTTTTAAAAAAAAGTAAAAAAATTAGTATTTATATGTCCGGTAAAACATCCGGTTAGGTTAACTGTAAATTGGTAAAATTCACAACCGGTCTGGCAAAAAACAAGCGAGAAGACTTACAGGGAAGTCTCTTACACCCTAATACGTCGAGAATACTTACATTTAAGTCTTCTAGCGTAATATGTTTAAGAGACTTAAGTCTTCCAATACCCTAAACAAAAAGACAAACTAAATATCAGTAAACACTACACTAAACTTAAAATCAACTCCAAAACTGTTTAATATACACAAAACTAAACAAATATATGTAAAAAACGAATTTTGAAAAAAATTAGTTAGGCTTCCAAAATCTAACCCTAAAGATACATACAATACTAGAACATATGTTTCCAAACCCTAGACCAAAGAATATCATGAGATGATACATTCACTCATCTATGTTGAAAACAATCCAATTTTACTATATTTTATTTTATATCATTTACAAATGTTTATTATTACATGATTTAGATTTTTTCCACATCAAAATTTTTTTTTATGTAATTTATTAATTATTTTTAAGATTTACTAAATGAGAAGACTTACATGTAAGTCTTCTCAGAAGACTTACAAAATCGTAGAAGACTTAAAAAACACGGAAGACTTAAATATGCTATGAAGGTAAAGACGCATACAGTTTTTTTTTGGTCATAAGGGGCTTGTTGTAATCTCACTACCATTTTAAGTTACTTTTGCATTTGATTGATGTTTGAGTACACTTTTGCATTTGAATTCAAGTTTTAGGTTGGTTTTGGCAATTTTTCCTTAGGATTTAGGGTTTAATGTCTTGTTGATAACATCAAAACTATTTTTAAAAAATTCTTTTATTTTGCGATTGTTATTATTTTTATTTAATTTTTTATTTAAAAAACATAATATAATTTGGTAATATTTTGTTTTCTAATTTAAAAGATATTGAATATTAAATAACAAATTTCTATTGGTTACTAAATCTAGAAATTCACTCTAAAAGATGAACCCAAGAATGAGTCTTATTATTATGAAAGGAGTTTCTAAAATGTAGGTTCCCAAAAAATTAGACACTTCTAACAATTTCTCTGTGAAAAATACCATTCGTATTTTAGGTTTTGAGAATACATGTTAACAAATATTCCTTTTATTAAATTTTTTTCTTTTTCCAAAATGCAGGATAAGAATCTATCTTAATACGGCTATTCATCAATACTAGTTGGATGGCAGTCATGATGATATTTCTGGGCTAATTACTCCAACGGATATGTCCATCATGTGGTCTATGATAGTAATGTCTTCGACATTTATTTCAGCTTTTTCTAACAAAAAAATCTTATAGCAACCCACGTTTGTTAGTCCGGTTCGGACTGGCCTGATTTTATGTTTTTAAATATGGAGGAGGTCTATTTGAAGAGTCAATGATATGATAAGGTTATACTGCCTTATGAATTTCAATGATTTTGTGGAATCTCATCATGTAACCACATGACCTTTCGATAGTGTGTTAAGAGATTTCAAATATTAAGATATTGAGTTGAAAACGTTAGAATTTATTTTACTATTAATCTAGAAAAGTAAACGAATGAATTCTAATCTGAATTTTACGTTTACTATCTAAGATAATAGTCATGGGATTACAAGTGTAACATATCTTTAGTGTTTCTAACAATTTTACTGATTTATGAAATGATATTTTTTTCTAATAATTCATGAATAATTTTCAGATCCAAAAATATCCAAACTTATTTTATGTGGATGCATGACACACGGATAGACTAGCACACCAAGTTTGAAAATATGCATAAAGCAAGGATTCATATATGGAGTTGTATGGATGTCTAAAGATAATTATGTTGTATTTTCCTTTATTAGGATTCGTACTCGCAATCTAGGTACAAAAAAAAACTCATCCTTATCATTGGGATACAATATTCTAGATGAAATGAGATTAAATAATTCTTTGATTGTTAGTATATCACTACAAGAAAATATGCCCATAACAAAAAAGAATTACGAGGAATATTTTTTTCGTAAAAGTTACGAGTAGATTACAACGACGTTACGACAAATTTTAGATTCATTGTAAAGAACTTGTAAAATTACAAGGAATTGTCGTAATCTCTTAGTAGATTTACGATGCAAGTACGATCAAATAGAAATTTTGTTGTAAAGTCCATATAAAGTTACAAGAATTTTACGACGAATCATGTTATCGTTATTTTAGATGAAAATATATATTCAATGTGTTTAATTTAACTAATTTCGTTGTAAAGTTGTTGTAAAATACATGTGAATGAGTTACAAAACACTAGTAAACATTTTCCTTGTAAAGTCGTTCTTATACTTTCACCTACCAAACTTGATTCTTTATATATATATGTCATTTCTCAATGCTAATAACACACAAACAAATACAAAAAAATTAAGAAGAAAATCTCAGAAGTAAAAAAATGTATGATGACAGAAATATTTACGAACTACAGAGTTGGATGTATTTGCACTAAGATTCCACCGGTAGAGTGACATATGCATTTCTTAGCAGGCTATAGACATTTATGTATCAGACGGGATGTACACCGATCACGCAGGAAGCAGTTAGATGTTTTGTCCTTGTCGAAAATGCAAAACTATATTTGGTATCAACATGGAAAGGGTTATGGTGGAAATGAAGCTAGTAGTAGTAATCATAATATTGAGGATGCTCGTAATAATGAAGAACCAAATCATTTGCATAATGAATATAGTTACCATCAAGAGAAGAGAAGCAGATGGTAGATCATGAGAGGGTTCATGACATGATTATTGATGCATTTTTAGAAACAACTACAACAATAGCTGCTGAAACTGGAAATGTAGAAGAACCTAATTTGGATCCAATTTTTTTTATGGATGCATGGACTGAGTTGTTTAAAGAGTATTTGCCAGAAGACAACGTGTCAGCTGAATCTTATTATGAGATTCAAAAATTGTTTTATAGTCATGGGTTGCTTTCAGAGATGATAGATGTTTGCATCGACAACTGCATGATCTACTGGAAAGACCATTAGAAGCTAGAAGAATGTCGGTTCTGCAAGAAACCACTATTTAAACCGCAAGGATGTGGGAAGAATAGGGTATCGTACCAAAGGATGTAGTACCTACCAATTACAGACATGTTAAAAAGATTATATCAATCTGGAAGGACTGCTGGAGCGATGAGGTGGCATGCTAAACATGTCCAGAGGGATGACGAGGTCGCTCATCCATCAGATACAAGAGCGTGGAAACATTTCAACACGGTACACCCATATTTTGCTAGAAATATTTGGAATGTCTATCTTGGGTTATGTACAGATGGATTTAGTTCTTTTGGAATGTATGGGAGACAATATTCTTTATGGTCAGTCATTCTTACACCGTACAACCTGTCCCCGGAGATGTGCATGGAACAAGAAGTTCTATTCTTGACCATATTAATCCTTCGTTTGAAGCATTTAAAACGGTCGCTAGATGTTTTTCTTCAACCACTAATACAAGAGCTAAAGGACTTGTGGTTAGAAGGGGTGAGGACGTATGATTGTTTCATGAAAAACAAATTTTACGATGCGAGCAGTTTTGTTGTGGATGATATGTGATTTTCCTGCTTATGGGATACTGCTCCGATAGACAACACATGGAAGGTTATCTTGTCCATATTGTTTTGGATCGACAAATGCTTTTCAACTAAAGAATGGTAGGAAGAGTTGTTGGTTTGATTGTCATCATTGATTTCTTCCCCTTTCCCATTCGTACCAAAGAAATAAGACATTGTTTAAGTACAAAAAGTTGTCAGAGACAGTCCTCCTCCATATCTGACAGGAAAACGATCGAAGCACAAATTAATTATTATGGAGCTCAAGAAACTTTAAAGCGTGGAGAAAATTGGCATGTTCCTAAAAATATGCATGATGGGTATGGTAACTTCGTCGTAACATCATCATCACAAGAAAAATGCGGGTCTGGTAACTTTGTCTAATGTTAAAAATGCGGGTGTGGTAACTTCCTCGTACCATTACGACGAAGTTAAGAGAAAATGATTTTCTTATACATACACGAGGCCAGAACGAGGCTCTACTCTTTCATTCTTCTCAACTTCCTCCTAAACTCTATGGTATTCTCTCTCTTATCTTTTTTTTTGATTAGTTTATTTAGATGGTTAGTTTAGGTAATTAGTTTAAGTGGTTATTTTAGGTAACAAAAAAAATATTTTGAAGATTAGGTTGTGGTTTTAAAATAGATTCCTGACATTTTTTTTTGAATTTAGATGGCTCCTATGGATAAGAGAGAACGACCTACTTATTCACATATGTTTAGCGACAATGTTGGGACATCGTCATCCACCCCATCATCTTCTGAGACAGTTCCTGAATCTCATACATCTCAGAGAGTTTTTTTGACCTCTCCTCCTCTAGCACCTCAGATACCCACTCAGATGCCTCGACTTCAGATACCCCCTCAGATGCCTCCACCTCCTTCCCCAGCAGCTCCACATGCTGCACCTGAGCCTGTCCTAGCAGCTGAAGTTCATCCAGATTTGCATGTGCCTCCATATGCACCATACGCGAGATTTACAATGGAAGATCTGCTTGTCCAGCCTGGAAGAGAGGGTTTGAAAATTTTGGACCCCGGTCAACCGCTCGACAGAAGAGATCGATAGGATCTTCCATGAGGTAAAATTTTAAAATTTTATTTAATTTAATTTGACTATTTCAATTAGTTATATTGATATATTTTTTTAAAGGTGTCTCCTTAAAAAAAGGGACCGATGGTGGGAATAGGCTTTGTTAACGAAGTCACAAGGGAGACTTTGTCATACTCTTTGAGACATGATCAGGAGAATTCTCAGATGCAGGCTAGATTGGATTCTCAGCATGTACGTTTGGATCCCTTGAGGATCTGTTGGATGTGATGACGGTGGGAAACCCGGTTATGCATAGAGCGTTGGATACAAGATGAGCGGCTCTTGGGATGCAACAACCCCCTCTCAAATCCACCTATCGAGACTCTCCGGAAACGAGCGCCCCCACCAACTACATCGAATTCGAAAATGTGCTTCTGTAGCTTTTTTGTGTGTTTGTATTATAACTTTAAATATTATTTATGATATTTATATGTTTAAAAAAAAATTATTTCCTATTTTATTTTATAATTAAAATATTTTAAATTTTAAATATTTTATAATATTTTTAATAATAATATATTAATATTATTTATATAAAAAACGATGTAAATTTTTTGTAAATTTTACAAAGTGTTTACAAAGAGTGACTTGTAAATTCCTCGTAAACTTTACATGTGCTTTACATCGCAGTATTTGTAAAATCCTCGTAAACATTACAAGGAAATTACATAGAAACTTTACAAGTACTTTACAACAAATATTAACGAGGCCATTATAATGAAATCTTTCTTTCTCTTTTACGACGAACAATCTTCCTTGTAAATATTACGAAGATTTTATGACGAAACATCTGTTACGACGGATGTTTAACAAGAAAATGCGCTTCCTCGTTAATTTGTTGTAACACCTCTATTATGATGAGTTTATAAGGAAAATCGCCGTTGTAAAAATATGTTTTCTTATTGTGTATATAGTGTTAAATATATCTAAATATGTTTGCTATATAAGATAATAATCATCGGAATACAAGTGTATCATATCTCTAGTGTTTCTAACAATATTACTGATTTATGAAATGAGATTTTTTTCTAGGAGTACTTCTCAGTCTTAAGCAGATATAAACTTATTTTCTGGCGGCCCGTGATACACTGATAGATTCGCGAAACAATCAGTGTTATAGTTTTCTTCATCAGAGTTCATCCTTTCTTCAGTTTGGATATAAGAAAGAATTCATCCATACTATTGGACCACAATGTTGTGGACGAAATGAAATTAAATAATTTTTTGTTTGTTAGTATATATAGTTTTAATTATATCTAAATATGGGAAAGTATTCTAATTTATCCCATTTACAAAAAAATTATTCTCACTACCCCATCTATTTTCTCACTATCCCTCCATTCTCTTTCTTACCTTCTTACCATTTCTTTCTTTATTATTTTTTTCTTTTTTTTTCAAAAATTGCAAGACCCACCCTACACTATTTTTTTTCTTCAATTTTTCTTCTTCAGATGGATCCCATCTGATTTATTGTAGCAACAAGTTTTTTCCATTTTTTCTTTAAAACATTTTTTTTGTTAAAAATGATTAATAATAGTTAATATTGCTACAATTATGGAAACAAAATTAAAAATTTCAGTTTATCTAAAAATAATATTTTTATAAATAATAAAAAAAATTATTTCAGTCATACTTTAATCAACAATTAATTTCAAATATAAATTTAATAAAGTATTTACATAAAATATTTTCCTAAACTAAACTTTTTTCTCTTTTATAGAAAAATTATCAAATTGAAAATAAGATATTTCAAAAATATCTTAATCAAAAATATCTTAATCAAAAATATCTTAATCAAAAATATTTTTAATAATATTTCAAAAAATAAAAAAATTAATAAAATATGTATTTCAATAATATTTTAATCAAAAATTCAAAAATAAATTTAATAAAATATTTATATAAATTTTGGTTATATAAAATATTTCAAAAAAGAAATTGAATTATATATATATATATATATATATATATATTTATATATTTTATGCAAGACATATACTTTAATAATATTTTAATCAATAATTAATTTCAAAAATAAATTATTAAAATATTTATATAAATTATTTTCCTTAATTTAAGTTTTTATATCTTTTATATAGCCTTAAGATTTAAATTAAGATATTTCATATTTTATTATTTATATCTGTAATTAAATTAAAATTCTATATAAATAAAAAATAATTTTCTCGTTGTTACATAAAAAGTAGTTTTGATACTTTTTTGTTCTTTAATATTATTTACAAAATGCTTTGATTTTATAAATAATTTATTTATCTTAAAAACTTTTGATTAAATAGATGTATTTATTGAGAACATGAATGCATTGAAATCATTTTAATCTTTGTGAAAATTATCAAAATTACATTCTTCTTGAAACAGAATGATATAATTATTTTATTTAAATTTGAAGATTTGATATTATATTTATATTTATATAAATGTGTATTATGGATTACTAGCACTACTAGGACTACCTTATACTACTTTGGATTACCTTGAACTACTATGTATTATACATACTTTTAAGAACTTTATATTTTCGACTTATTATATATTTAAGCAGATATAACTTATATATTTTGAATTATATGTGCACATATGTGTTTAGATATCAAATTAGTCATGGAATCTTTAATATTTCTTAAGTTGTTAAAAAAATTATCATTTCCACAAAATCTTCCTTATACTTCCATATCTAATATCTTGATAGTGATGTCATAATAAGGTAAATCACATAAATTACATATTTTCAGAATTTTGTTTCTACAAAAGTGTTATATACTATCCAAAACTGTCTAAATAGATTGGTTCTACTAGAAATATTTTCTTATTCACGTGGTATTACTAATAAATGTTGAAATTAGCAAAAGTATTACTATGAACAATATAATATTACTACTACCTTGAGTATTACTAAGTGTAAATATAATAATAGTGTTTTTTGAATATATGGTATGTAGACATTTTAAATGAGTAAATTTAAATTCTAATTTAGTAACATGTGTTAATATGTTATACATGTTTTAGACATGTTTGATTTTTTTTTTTTATCTCAGTAATACCTAGTAAAACTAGTAGTTCAAAAAATTTCTTGCAGTTATTGTTTTATTTTTATTTTTATTTCATTTAGTTGTAAATATAATACTAGTCTATGTCATGTATACATTTTAAATGAGTAAATTTTGAATTATATTTTAATTATATGTGTTAAATATTATATACATGTTTGAATTATTTTTATTTATCTTAGTAATATCTAGTACAACTAGTAATTCAAATTCTTTTTTGCAGTAAGTGTTTTATTTTTATTTCTACTTCATTTAGTTGTAAATATAATATTAGTTTATGCCTTTATGGTATACATGTTGTACATGTATGATTTAATATTTTAAAAAGAATTATAAATAGATGTTAAATGCAAATTTTTAAAAGAAGATATTCTCGAACTATACGACCAACAAAAGCATT